>CAKNYM010052158.1:10891-80549 GCA_932195095.1 Andricus curvator | reverse complement strand
CTTTCGAGTTCGAACTGCTAATCTATAATAATAATAATAATAATGGATTAGCTGAATTTTCAGTTAAGAAAATTAATGTTTGAGAAGAAACGAGAAAAAGGGGAAGTTTCTTAAAAACAGGGGAAAAAAGAGGAATACTTTTGAAAAAGGGATGAAAAGGATAATAGGAAAAAGGGTGAAGTCCGTATACAACTTTCCTAGGTCATGCTACGAGTTGAAGTCGAGGTACAAAATTCAAGAAATTTTCTTATGTTTTTTTAACTTCTCTGTTGGTATATTCTCCCAGGTGGAAATACACCACTGGCGCAGTACTGGCCCAGTAGATATGGCCGGAGTCCTAATACTGGGCATCTTTACTTGTCCAGTACTGGCTGGTAATGCTCTGCAGTACTGGCAAACGACTGGCGTACGAAAATGCCACATTTAATTTAAAAAATGATAAAATATCATTCAATAGTTTTTAGAACCATCCATTCATCATCATACGAATATTATTTATAATTACAAAAATGTATATTCCAAACTTTTTGTTTAATTTTAACACCCACCAGTGCTATACTCTAAAGATATAACAAAAAAGGTATTAAAAAAATAAATAATAATTGATTGCGAGTATTTTGTCTATACATAGTAATGGTCCTGCTTAGAATGAATACATATATTACATTTTTCAACATTATTAAATAAAATATAATAATATATATATATATATATATACATATATATACATATATATATATACATATATGTATAATATAATAATATAAAATATAATATAAAACATAAAATTTCTACCGCTACGGGGTTTCGAACCTACATCTATACCTGAATCTATCGCATATAGCAGTCGGTAGTCTTAACCATTACTCTATACCTACAGAATTGAAACTCAATGAAAAAACCATCCTCATAAGCCACAGCTCAAAAAATTTAAAACAACCATTTTTTAACTCCTTTTTCTCATAAATTTGTTTATTATTATACGACATCATATATATCTAAAATAAATTAACTCTTAACGAAAATATATAAATAAAATAATTTAAATCGAATACAATTTTTTTCGTGTAATATTTTCTTTTTTTCGCGTTGTAGTCCATTTTTCAACTTTTGATAATGTCATAAAATGTCATTTTTAATGAGCATTTAAAACTTTTGTCGACGGAACTTAGAAATTTTATCGCGTACTGCGACAATTTTTTTAAGGTCGAGTATTCGTTTCCGTCAAAATATGCCGGATTTTAATTTTCTGTTCCGGCATATTTTGCCGGATTTTAATTTTCTCTTCCAGCATATTTTATCGTGTACTAAATTGAATTCTAAAGAATTTATTACGATTTATTATGAATTCCAAACAATTCTAGATTAATTTCAATGAGTTAAAAAATTGATGTTTATAAAAATATGTCGGATAATAGAAAATTGAAGGGATGAGATCTTGATGAAAGGTGGAGGTTATATTCCATCTATATAATGAAACATTTACATAAAACTTTCCTATGGAAAGGTGTAGTGGTTTGATCAACACTATTTATGTGACCAGTCACCTTCCCGCCCCCCACGCGATGTTGGAAAGGGGTATTGTTTTGACCAACATTATTTCTGTAAAAATGTATGGAAAGTTTGATGAATTACTATAATTTCTAAATTTTATGGAAATTTATCATTATTGTTGAAATTTATGAAGTGGTTGTGGAAATTTATGATAATTTACAGAAAATTATGACGTTATTAAAAATATGCCGGAAGATAAAATAAAAATCCGGCACAATATGCCGGATCCGTATACACTACGTTCTTTTCATAACAATTTTTTTTAACTTTCGTGTAACGTTTTGCTTTTTAGGTGTTTTAGATTTGGTTTTAGACTATTTTACAACGATTCAGAAATTTTAGAAAAGTTATCGCTCCTTTCAGTGATTTTTAATAGTACTTGCGCTAGTCATACCGACAATTTCCGACGGTAGTGTAGTCACAAATCATCACAAAATCTGTAAACCCCCTCCCTTCTGGTAGTGTGACGTATTTCTTGAATGGCCCCTTTTTAAAGAAAGATTTTATCATGATGGTCACTAGATCCTAGAAAGAGTTTAATTTCAGGATCCTTCCACGAGTTTTAAACAATTTCCCCAGTTATTCCCCAGATATTCAAGCATTCAAAACTAAACAATTTTAATTTAAAGAATATCATGGCTTTTGATATTTTTTCCGAAATCACTTATTAAAAACTCGTTATGTAAAAAATGTGTACCTGCAGAACTTGATATTGGAAGTTATAAAACGTTTTAATCTATAATTTATTTTTTAGGTAAATTGAAATTTAAAATACCCGTATAGGTTATTGGGCGAATCGCAAAATTTGTTAGGAAAGCACTGTTCCTCATAAAAAGTATCCACATTTTCGAAAGCCATTAAAACGTCACAATTTATAGTTCCCTCGAAATTCTGCTCAAGCCATTACTCATTCGGGCTTTTAATCAACCGTAAAATTTAAAATATCTAGATATTTATAGCACGTATGCAATATTAAGTGAATGTATGTTTATTAAATTACAACTTCAAAAACTTGAATCATTTATGAAGAAGACCCTGTGTGACATAAGTGTTTGTGACATGTTTTAACTCTTTTTGCGCACTTCTTACTTTCAATGAAGTTACCAGAAATGCGACAATATTTCTCCAGTGATGCACTTGAACTAGACTGTTATTCGTTCTTATGTTAGAAGTGCTTGAACTTAAATTGCGCGCTTCTACAAAGTCTGTTAAACTTGGAGTCCAGTGTCCGATGGTTCGATCGAGTTCAGTATTTGTCGAAGGTACCCCGGGGAAAATGTTCCAAGTTCCTCTCCTTTGTAACGCCAACCACTACTTCTGCAGTAGTAACAGCCAATCATAGTCAGACGAGCAGAGAATTACATGGCCGAGAGGAAGAGACTTGAATCTACTAAGGAAACAATTTATTGAAATTTTCAAGTTTCCGGATAATTTTACAATTCATTGCCCTCCAGCAACTCTCCTGATATCAAATTAAAATATAATGCAAGGAAAGTTTATTAAATGAAAATGGTACCATTTTTAATTCCACCAAAAACATCTGCGATGCAAAAAATATGAATCTGTGAAATAAAATTTGAAATGTAATTTAGGAAAAAATATTTATAAAAAAATACATCAAAAAATTTTTTTATAAATTATATAAAGTGTCCTACAGAAATATTTAAATGAATTTTAAAAAGTCATATTAAATTATTCTCGAGGAATATGTAATAAGGGGGTTAACATCACATAATTTGGGGCACAAATGCTGTTTATAGTATTAGCTTTAATTTGCTGTGAACCACAAACTTGAAACCATACTCTTTAAATTGAGCAAAGGAAAGGAGACACTGTCCGTTTTGTGACAGCTTAAGCTCTGTACTGTGTAATAATTAAATTTTTAAAAGTGCCCTGTGGAAAACTTTAAGCAGTGGTTGAAGGACTAGATTCACTTCCTGAGTAAAATCTTATGTTTGGCCACCCAACCGACTTGGGTTTGTAGATAATTTTTCGGTTATCGCTTGTTCGAACACGAAGGAATGACTTTTAGAGGTTATGTTTCAGTACCACTTTTATCGGCAGCGTATTTAAATCAACAGAATTAACAGCAAAAAAAAAATATTTTTTTGGAAATTCACTAAATCGCGCTAGTGATTAATTCCATGAATTTCCTGACCGATCTTAGGGGACAAAACTGGCCGATCAAAGGATTTTAATGGCCAATTTTGGGTGATTCGTGGACTTTTTCAGAAATATTTTTTGTTATTTAGTGAACTGTTTTCTCGTGGGAAAACATATGGGAATAATGAACGAAAAAAATCTTTAAATTTTTAGCTTAACCAGATAAACTTACAAAATGTTGAATGATTTTGCAGGCAGTAGTAATTTGAAAAATTGTAAAAAAAACTTTGTTTTTATGGGTATTTTGTTTACAGAATAATGGAAAAAATAAAAATACTAATCTAATTATACCGACATGTGAAGTCTTTATAGTATTATTACAATCTTTTTTGTAAAATTACTCAACTTTAACGTGATATACTATATTTCTGGATACATCGATTACCTGTAAGGTTTTTTTTAAATATTACGTAACGATATCAATTTACCCTGTCCCCTCATGTAACAGATTGTAACATTTTCCCGAACCCGCCCCACCCCCACCCAACAAAAGCTGTTACGTAATTCAAAATTCAATTATTTGTTTGCAAATTCTTTTTTTTAAGATTCATCATTTTAGTAAAAAATTGATTTTTCGGTTGAAAATTAATGTTTTCTACACTGAGCGAAGAATTCCCGTGTAGTTCGGGTTCACACCGCAATAGTTCGGGTGCTTTCTCTTTTTTTCTGTTTCACACGAAGGTTTGGCGCGCTTGCACTACTGAGACGTGCGATCACCCCAACCATTCGGGTGCTCACCTGAAACAGCAGCGGCCGAAGTGGTGGGGCGCCCGCCCGAATAGTTGGGGAGCTTGCACGAATGATTCGGGAGATTCGAGTCGTCAACCGCGTTGGATGTTGCGCGTTCGACGTTTGCGCATGTTCGCTAATGATTTGATTTTTCGACTCATGTGCAAACAAATAATAATGTTTTATATTTCTCTTACCTTCGTTAAAGATTATCCAAAGAAAAACCAGATAACTAGTTACACTTTATTCCACTGACATCTCGCACATGAACAATAAAATCGACATAAACTAGAAACAGTGACATTCGGGCAGAGCCTGATGTTCATCAGCTGCGGCCATTAGAGAACATGCGCAAACGTCGAACGCGCAACATCCAACGCGGTTGACGACTCGAATCTCCCGAATCATTCGTGCAAGCTCCCCAACTATTCGGGCAAGCGTCCCACCACTTCGGCCGCTGCTGTTTCAGGTGAGCACCCGAATGGTTGGGGTGATCGCACGTCTCAGTAGTGCAAGCGCGCCAAACCTTCATGTGAAACAGAAAAAAAGAGAAACCACCCGAACTATTGGGGTGTAAATCCGAACTACACGGGAATTCTTCGCTCAGTGTAGTGGAAAATTCAACTATTTGGTCGAGGTTTTGGTTAAGGACTTAACTTTGAGTTGAAAATTCATCTTTTTTGGTTCAACTGTTTTTTTTTATTTCAAATAAAAATTATTATGGTTCAAATATAAACTATAACAAGTTTCGTTGGTAAATGATCTTTTTGGATGAAACACTCAACTACTTGATTTAAAGTTGAACTACTTTGTAAAAAATTCTTTTTTTTTTGTTTAAAGATTTACCATTTTAGTTGAACATTCAAAAGCTTGGTTGAAAATGTATCGTTTCAAGTTAAAAATTCAACTATTTGGTTGATAATTTATCCTTTTTAGTGGAAAATGCATGTATTTAATTGTTAAAAACTCGTTTTTTCTTAAAGTGATCATCTTGGTTAAAAATCATGTTTTTGGTCGAAAATTCAACTATATGGTCGAAAATAGAACTCTGTTGCGGAATTTTTTTTAAGACAATTCAACTATTCTTTTGAAAATTCGTTTTTTTTTTAGTTGAGAATTAATGTTTTTACCGGAAAATGTAACTATTCCATTTTTGGTTGAAGATTGATATTTTTAATTAGAAATTTCTGTTTTTTAGTTGAAAATTCTATTATTTGGTTGAACATTTATCTTTTTTTTGAAGAAAATTAATCTTTCTGGTTGAAAATAATTTTTTTGGTTGAAAATTCAACTGTTTAGTTAAATATTGAACTCTGTTGTGGAAGAATCATTTTTTTTAAGACTTGTCATTTTAGTTGAAAATTCATCTTTTTGATAAGAAATTGAACTATTCTGTTGAAAATTCCTTTTTTCATTTAAGAATTAATTTTTTTAAATGACGAATTAACTCTTCCATTTTTGATTGAAAAATTATATTTTTAATTGACAATTGATGTTTTCTAGTCGAAAATTCAACTTTTTGGTTGGAAAATTTATCCTTTTTGGTTAAAAATTCAATTTTTTGGTAAAGAATATAGGCAATAGTGTCTGGTACGTTAAAATATTGTACATTCAACTGTTTATTTAGCCCATACTGTTAAACACGAAGGTAATCAAGAGTGGCCTCTAATTCAAATTAATGGTACCATATTATTCAAACTAAAACTTTGATTGGATTCTTAAATTTTAATGCAAAGCGGTTCACTTAACTCAACCGATAACACAGTCACACACAAAAAATCCTTTTTTCGGGGGCTGAAGGTCAGACCATGTTTAGTATATGTTTTTGGGGTCGCTGATTCCAAATCTGAGGTCCAAAAACCCCAGTATTTCAGGGTTCTGACATAACCTCAAAAAACCTCATAAAAAATCTTTTTTCGGGTCTGGAGGTGATACCATGTTTACTATATGTGTTTGGGGTCGCTGAATCCAAATCCGTAGTCTAAAAAACTCCAGAACGTCAGAGTTTTGATTTTCAAAGAAACTCGTGAAATTTATTCATCCGACTTACGTGTGTCTGCATCCAGGGCACCTCCTCGCGGTGACGGAGGGCAACGGAGTGAGCCTGTAATCCGGCTAAGTCCCTGGATTACGGCTTCGATGCCGTCATGGCAGGCGCGCGCAAGCGTTTTACGATGCAGAGTCGGATCCTCAGGATTCGGATTCAGCGACCCCAAAAACATATAATAAACATGGTCTGACCTCCAGATCCGAAAAAAGATTTTTTATGGGGTTTTTACAGGTTATGTCAGAACCCTGACGTTTTGAGGGTTTTTGGACCTCGGATTCGGATACAGCGACCTCAAAAACATATAGTAAACATGGTCAGATCTCCAGACCCTAAAAAAAAAAGATTTTTTATTAGGTTTTTTGAGGTTATGTCAGAACCCTGACGTGCTGGGGTTTTTTGGACCTAGGATTCAGATTCAGCGACCCCAAAAATATATAGTACTCATGGTCTGACCTCCAGACCCGAAAAAAGATTTTTTTTGTGTGGCTGTGTAATTTATTTCGTATAAGATTTTATTGAAACATATTGTATTCTCATGAATAAATAATGCATTATTGTTGAATGATTGTAAAAAATTAAATTTTTTCACTCGTTCTCGTCACTGCAGCCTAATTTAACCAACCGATGTACACCAAATTCGAATAAGAAGTCTTTAATACCATATTCTCGATAAATATTGCAAGAATTTTCAAAATCTTGAATAGTTCTTAAAATTTTACCATTTATGTCATCTCTGAATATTCATTTTTTGCGCTAAATACATAAAATTTTAAAAAATGCTCAAGATATAGAAAATTCTTGAAGAATGTATTGAAAATTTGTTGCTATTAACTTCTTGTTAAAATTTCGTACGAATCGGTTCGATACTACATTAGAATGTAGAGGCGAGTGCAGGTTTCTATGGCATTAACATAAAATCATTACTAAATTTTTTGCAATCATTGTTCAGTCATCTGCCAAATTTCATTGAAATCGGTTGAGAATTGCGCTGACAACCCACGAAAGGTCCAAAATACCTTGGTAGCTTCTTTTACTTGGCGGTGATTCGCTACGGCAAGTCTTGATTTTTGATTTCCTAAAGTTTCAATTTGGTAATGTAAATGGATAATATTTATGAGGTTAAATATTTTCTAAAGCTCAGAATGTAGATCGAAAAATAAAATGCAAGCATTTTTTCTACGTAACTGGTGGAGGGTAAATAAAAAAAAATAGATTTTCACCCCTGGTCCTATTCGCGTGTAAGCGTCCTCACGCCTGGTGAGTGAGATTTAATGTAAGTGACTTGAGGTTGAAACTTTTTATGCCCTTTCCAACATTTTTCTTCCGAATGCTCTTCTGGAACGAGATAAATACAGTGCATGCTGTTCTCTGTTATAACGAAGACATTCAAGTCCAGAACTGAGCGCTTAGTACATAAAGTGTGCGATTTAATCATTTAGAATGGCTTTTTCCAGCTTCCAGAATCGTATATTTCTGTTACTGATCTATGTTCACTACATGTGTAATCACTTGTAATTACTTTTCTGGAAAATGCCTGCAACCTTTATCTGCACTATAACTGTCTCTTGTAGATTACACAGAAAAAACTGGGGTTTCAATTTCATTTCAGGTTATTTTCTTACAAACTCATTTTCAACTTCACTTATGTTCGCTCTCTTGATAGATGTGAAAAATTGAAAACAACTGAATTGCTTTCAATATTTGTATTGCTCAATATGAAGCAATTATGATTCAATTTTTTCAGTACTTTATGACGCCGTTTCACAGTGGGGCAGATGGCCGGCTAGGTGGAACTAAAGCGATTTTTCTTACTTCAAACATTAATGTTAAGTTTTATATATTTATATTCATCGGTGTCCAGTGATTCCAAAATTGAAAATTATTTGTTTATTTCATGATGATATATTAGCAAAATTAAATGACAAGTGGGCAGGTTAGCGCGCGTGGATGGCTGCGTGTTTACTCATTGCCTCATGTAGTGCAATGTTAGAAAATTAATTACAGTACCAGAGGCACAGTTACCAAACCAATTTCATGTGGTATACGAAGAAAAAGGTATAAAACTTAAGTTCATTTGAAAGCTTTTTCATTATACACGTTGAAAAACTTTTATTTTAAATTTCAAAAATGGCCTAACCTTTAAACAACTCATGTACAAAAACACAATTTTTCTTTTCCACATTTTTTTTCGCATTTTGTACAGTTTTCTAACGAACCCGTCCTTCATTTTCAGCCTTGAAACAGTGTGCCAATGGGCAATGCAACGGATAATTCATTTTAATGCTATCGTGTTTAGAGACAACTAGGACGGTGACAACGATGACAGACGGACACCGAAGTAAAATTCATTTTATATTACTATTTATCATAGAAAACTGTACACATATAAAATTTGTAATAATTTTAGCACCATACTTTAAAAACTTTCAAACTCTTTGTGGTGGCCAAAAAATAATTTGTTTCACTTTTTCCTACGATTATTTTACTTTTTTTAAATTCTTACATTTACAAAAAAATGTTACATAACATTTCTTCAATCCTCCACCCTTCTTGATCGCCAAGAGACCATAACAGCCCCTCCTAAACCCACCCTCACCCCTAAAAGCGTTATCAATAATCAATCATGAATAACAAAGAAATAAAAAAAATATCTTAAATTTTGATTGAAAATCCTTAAAAATCTATATTTTGTTTTAATTTTTTGAAAATAGACAAGTTTTGAATTATTTGTGAATGCTTTCAAAACTTCTGAATATTTCTTAAACTTACTATGTTTTTTTCTAAAATTTTGCAATCCTACAAAATTGAAAAATGTTGCTTTAAAATCTTTTTTATTCTTTTTCGACATTTTTGAAATTTATGTGAAATATTTTGAAATCTTTTCCAATTTTCTTTTCAAATTCATTTTTCAAAATAAAAAATCATATGAAATTTTCTCATGAATCTTGAAAAAACTTTTTTATTCCCTTGAAACCTTTCAAAATTCTTAAACGAATTCTAAATTTTATTTCAAAGCGTTCAAAAATCCACATTTTGTTTGAAAAATTATCAAATCTTTTCAAATGTTTAATTATTTTTGAACAAAATATGAATTTTCAATAAAATAGTTAAATTGCCAAACAAAAAATATTATTTTTCAACCATTTACATTTTTAACCAAAAAAGATTACATTTTTCCGAAAGAGACAGATTTTCTACAAATAAGTTTAATTTTTTAACCCGAAAACATAAATTTTAAACGAATAGGTAAATCTTCAACCAAATAGTTGAACAAAGTAGTTCAACTTTCAACCAAGTAGTTGACTTTTCAACAAAAAAACATTTATTCTGAATGAAAAATATAATAGTCGATATTTCAACTAAATAATATGTTTATTTTAAATCAAAAAGAGTGGAAATCATCAAAAAAAGCTAAATTTTCAACCAAGAACATTACTTCTCTACCAAAAAAGACGAATTTTCAACTAGATACATTTTCAGTTAAAACAATAAATTTTCAAACCAAAAAATACGAATTTTCAACAAAATAGTTCAAGTTTCAACATCAACAACAAACTTTTTTTAACTAATTACAGTTGAATGCAACCAAGAAAGATGATTTTTTAACAAAATAGTTGAATCCTCAAACCAAAAAAATTAATTTTCAACCAAACAATTTTGTATTATTAACCGAAGAGGTGAAATTTCTACCAAGAAAAGAATTTTTCTCAAATTATTTACTATTAAGTACTATTTATATTCAATTATTTTTATTATATTACTATCATATTTAGTATTCGAATCATTCCTATTTGCAAAAATCTTTCAGAACAAAAAAAATTCACTTAAAATCTTCCGGTTTTTTTCGACAATTTTAGAAATCTTCTTAAATTTTTTGAAATTTTCTAAAAAAATTAATTTTTTTAAATAAATCATTTATAGTTTTTCCAGGAATCTTAAGAAAAATTTGTTGTTTTCTTGAAACCTTTCAAAATTCTTAAAAAGCTTCAAAAATATTTTTCGAAACTTTTAAAAACTTACATTTTGTTGCAAATATTTTGAAATTTTAAATTATTTTTCAATCTTTTCAACACATTTCAAAGCTTCTAAACATCTTTTAAAACGGTTCAAATTTTTCCAAATTTTTTTTTTTTAATTTTGCATAAATTCTAAGCATTCTAAATATCTTTTAAAATGATGGTATTTTTCCTACAATTTCTGAAACATTTCGCATATGTTACTAAACCTTCTAAATATCTTTTCGGATGATGGTATTTTTCCTCAAAATAAAAAAAAATTCTACATGATGACAACATTTGTTTAAAAATCTTCCGTATTCTTTTTTGACAATATTGGAAATGTTTTGGAATGCTTCGAAATATTCTCTAAAAATTAATTTTTCGAAATAAAAAATTATTAAAAACTTTCCCAGAAATCTTAAGAAAAATTTGTATTCCAGCTTAATTCCTGGGTTTTCCGGTTAGTAGACACCCTGATGGACAACCCCTAACTTAGAAAAAAGAACACGAATATATGATTTCGATTTGAAGAAAAATTACACGTGATACGGTTTTCCAATATGGATCAAAGTGTCAATGTGTATTCACAGCAACTAGGATGCAGAACGTTTGGAGTCTTGTGCAAAGTGTATAGTACAGGCAGGATGGGCCTTTAGTGAATAGAGCGTCACGCTTGGTGGTTTGATCAGTGGGAAACGAGCGGCTTCTAGCTAGTGAATGACAATTCGCGTGTCGTCGACTCGTGCAAAGCACACACCCGATATAGTGGCACACATTCACAGTGTCTCTCACAACCCTTGCCGGAGGCTGGCAGGGTGTGACGGATTTCACGGGACGACGAGCTAACGAAAAACTAGTCGGCTGTGAGGTGAGAGGGCAGAGTCTTTTCCCTCCCTCCATCCCTACCTTCACCTTTTATCCAACATTCCAGCCACGATAACGCCCGATATCGCCACCACGTGAGCTAGGAAATAAAATCGGAAATCGACGCTTTCTACGGGAGATACTGGAATATTATTTCTCGTTTTATTATTTCCTCTATAAATGGAAATATATTCGCATTTTTACAGTTTTCAATGTGCTGGCTGTCGGATATAGAAAACAGGGTGGCCATTCAAACTTCAGAAAAAAACTCCCGACAATTTCCCGGGTTTCTGAGTCAAAAATGATATTTTTCGCGGTTGATTTTTAAGCGATTATAATATTAATTACTTACACTGGAACCTGGATTTATGCACGGTTTTGGGCATGGCCCGCAGTGGCCTTCGACCCAAATCCAAGGACTCCGAACGTAAACAGGCAGGGCGCCATGAATCATTTCTGTTGGACTTTTACGCATGACGCAACCTGATGCAACTAACGCGCTGAGAGTGCGGCCATCATGCCGTTTGTCACGCTTGACTGAGCACTGTCTCTCTTTCGGTCCCGCGCTCCCAGCATCACTGAAATGCGGAGACCATCAATTCTAGGAACGCATAAATCCAGTTTACGGAAATCCAGGTAACAGTGTATGTTACGCTCAAGAAGTGAAAACGCTCAGTGAGCGTTTAAATTGACAACGACGCGTTTTGGATGTTTCGATTCTGCCAAAACGCGTTCTGAGCATTTGGAAAGAGCCACAAAGCGTTCCGAGCGTCCGGAAAAAGCCACAACGCGTTGTGATATATATAAAGTATTCACAGCGGTCCTGGCATTATAAAGTGTTCATAACGGGGTTTGGCACATAGATGCGTTTCGGAAACTTTAAAATGGCCTCAACATGAATATAATACTTTTTTTTATTAGGGCTTCCAAATTGTTTTTTCTGGTTACATTATGCGCTCTGAAAATGCTCGGTTCAACCAAAATAACAAACACACCATCATCTTGCAAGATTAATATACATTTATATTAAAGTTGCTAAAACAGAGGGCATGAAAACTAAAAGATCTTTCATGTCCTAAAATCTTTTCAAAAATTTAAAACAAAAGTAACAACTTCAAAATTTACTGTGAATGTCAGAATTTTTAACGCGGATACCGCTGCTTTTAGGTTAAATTTCTTAATTATTCGCTTAATTGAACTTTCCCACTTAAACTGCACTGTAATTTATGCTTAACTAGAAAAAATATTATGCTTAATTACCTAGAATTGAAAATTACTGCCAAAATTATTTTTAATTTGTGTAAAGTGGAATTATCCGACTTTTCTCAGAATTGTTCAATATACATTGCAATTTAATATGCAGCCTCTCAACCCGTCCGTGCATGAAGTTTCAACTAATTCGTATGTAAGGAAAAGTGTATGCTTCAAAGGGTTAATGGCAATTTTATTTACCGAGTTTTTAGATTTAAAATACAAATGTTAAGCGTAAGTTCTGGTTCTAAACAGTGATTTGTGCATTGTAATTACAAACGATATTGTATTGATAATAAATTACATAAAATTTTGGTAATTTGGGGAATATTTGGTAATTTATGTCAATTTGGCGATTTATAATAATTTATCAGTAATTTATGTTACCTTATCACTTCACGTTGGTCCAATCATTACTTACTGGCACTCTTTTAAATTAAACTTCGGCGCGATATTGAGGTGACCACTCCTGAAAACTGCAGTATAATGTCTTTTTAAGGCATCTGGGCAGATTAGCCATATAAAGTGTCACTTTACGAAACGAAGAAACATTTCAAAAAGCAATCTTTTTATGCCTTTCCAGGAAAAAGATTATTATAAGCAACGCAATTACATACTAACCAATCCTTCTTATGTGAAAAATTACATAAAACGGAACATCAGAGACAAATACATGTTCTGGGCCTAAAGTGTAGGGAATTTATCAGGCTATATGCCACTAAACGTGACTCTATACCTTTTAGCTCAAAATTTTAATTTTCGCTCTTTTTATGGTTATTTCGATAAATAAAACCAAAATGACATGGCCTATCAAAAAATGCTTAGAAGGAATTTTTGAGGACTTTATTGGAAGCTGCAATTCATCTTTGAAACTTTATACCGTATCTCACATCGTTTGACACAAAATTAGAATTTTCGATTTATTCATAGTATTTACGATGCATGAAACCAAAAAAACGACTCCTATCAAATAATGCTTTCGTTTCGAGTAAAATTGGAATATCCGATTTTTGCATAACATTTAAGAGGGATAAAACTAGAACCATTGGTTGAGGAAGACTGGAACAAAAAAGTGTGACAAAGCTCGATTTTATCCGTTCATTTGTTCTAGAGTTATTGTGTTTACGGACGAATAGACAGACCGACAGACGCCTTCGCCAAAACTTCGAACTATTCTAATACTTTCTCAATCATAAATGATAAAAATGTAAAAATGATTCCGCTAAAGTCGATGAAAACTGCACACTAGAAATAAATCATTATTTTAATTTGAAAGCTAAAAACACAAAAAAAAACTGGCGACATAAAAAATATCTGCAGTCTGTAAAAGTTTTAAACATAACCTTAAGAACTGTCACATCACATGTTTATTATCTTCCTTTCAAGAATGACTAATCTCTATGATTTTAGTTTCTTTATTTAATTGTTCCCAGTTCAATTTCATTAAATTAAATTAAAGTTCTGTACAAAAAGTCTTTACTAGAACTCATATTTTGGCTTCCTTTGGCATAATTTATCATTTTGTGTTTCTTTTCAGGAGGTTCCTTTTTGTTGCAACTCCCTTGGAACCAAAAATAGTAGGTTCCAATGGAAACCCCAGTTTTTTTTAACTTAGCTCAAAATTTACTCTACACCTGAATGAACACAGTGTGTGGCTGATGCTGATCGCAGTTAATTTTTGGTATAAGAATTACTTTCGCTGGAAAATTTATGTTTTGAATGAGCTAATAATGAAGTTCTTTTCTCTATTTTGTGTGCAGATATCCCATCCAATGCTGAACAAAGTGCGGAAGTTTTATTATCCTGTTTTACAGCGAATAACTTCGCACCCACTCCAGATTTGAGAGATTTTTAGGCATAATTTCAAAGCCAGTGATCTAAACTTTCCGCTTAAAGTGTTTCACATTCTGTAAGGGCAGTTTCCAAAACGTGAAGGTACTTCAATATTTTATTTTTTACTCTTTACTTTTCATAGTTAGTAATTTAGACCTCTTTAGAAAAAAATAAGAGTCAAAAATGATATAAGAGGAATTCGCCGGATCCTTTTCTGTTCAACAGACAGTAAATATAAAATCATCTTCGATTTTTTAACAGAGATTGTTGGTAAAACTGAGCACCATTTAAAATACATTTTTTTCAAAAAGAGAGAGATGATATTCATTGCAAAAGTAAAACCAAATATAAACAATTCCCGGTTTTCCTGGTTATTGCCCACCCTGGATATAAAAAATATCCTAATACAAAAAAAAAACCATGTCATGAAAATCACGAGTTTAAAAATAGGGAACGATTGCAAACAAAATATTAGGTATTTAAAATTGTGTGTAATATAATTCAATATTTAAATTCAATTCATAAAATACTGAACAGTTCGAATTCTTATTATTTTTTCAGAAGCAACAACTATTAATAAAATATTGGAAAAAGATGTGATATACAAAAAACAAATTACCAAAATATTTCAATATGAAATGTTTACCAATGTAAAATATGCATAATTATTACAATGTATCAGTATAACTAAAGGTATAATAAAGAATCATGAATGTGCTTTTAATTAATGCAAACGAGGAAAATGGATGGTGTAAATTGACTGTACTTAACACAATGATTACTAACGACATTAGGAGCATGGTGTTAAGCAGAGGAGAAATGAGACAGGAGTATTAGAAAGAAAAAAAATTACGCGTAATGCGAGAAAAGAACGGAAGTGGCTAGTAGCCAGATCGCGAGATAGTGTCAACGTAAATTTATTTCTTGACTAACGACCGTATACAGATGCTCGTCACAGCAGTGATAATGAAACAGATATAGTCACACAACATGAAAGTGACTACTCTATTTATTGGATTTAGAATTTTACGACACAAAAATTTTAATAAATTCAAATAGACACAAATTTTTAATGGCCAATAACTATTCTCACCTGACTAGTAAATACCGTTACCATTCTCACCTCAATTCTATGAATCATCACGAGACATTGCTAGACTCTTCTTTGATACCGGATTTACTCTCTTGGTTATTTATTACACTGATATCTATTAAAATCAGTGAAACTTATTCATATCAATTACACTTACTGATTTCTACAATCTTAGTGTTTTCTGTTTCTAGTGATTTCTATTTCATTGATGATTTGATCCAGTTTAATCTTAATTGCAACTGCAATATTTCATTTAAAAAATAACTGATTTTTAACGAGTAGTGTGCCAATTTCAGCTGCAATAACAGAAAACTCGTGGCAATATGCATATTCAATTATTCACTGTAAAAAATGTAATAAAAGATCCTCATGAATTGAAATGTCCAAATACAAACCCAATTTCAATGAATTTTTCGAGAAACAACTGCCAATATCGAGCACCAATATTCGAAATAGAGCCATACGCGACAATTTTCACTAATGTGTTGCTGCCTTTAGTTTATTTACTTAACAGTTGATTATTCATTATTCGTTTAAAAAAATTAGATGCTCATTTTCAAGATTATATTATGAACCCAGTAAGGTGGTTCAAAATTATTACCAAGTTCGACTTTTTTGAAAAACAGAAATCTACCTAATTTCAAGGACTGAAACACTCAAATGTCAATCCAATTCCAATAAAAAGCTATTAATAGAGAAACCACTTCGAATATCGCGTGCCTCTTAAAACCCACAACACCTTGGGGATTGTGCATAGATGACGTAAAGTTTTTTTCTGACATTTTGAACCACATACCCCCATTTGTTAGGGTCCGTAAGTATTGAACCTCCCCCATTCGTATCTTAACTAATTTTTCTGAATAAATTTGTTTCGTGAATTTATTTAGTGGTCATCCAAAAATAACGTAAGACGATTTGTTATTTGAACTTTTAACCAAGTAGCTGAATCCTCAACCAAAACAGAATAATAATTAAATTCTCAATTATCTCAACAAAATACATAAATTATTAACCAAATAGTTGAGTTTTAACCAAAAAAGAAATAGTTACATTTTCATTGAAAAAAAAATTAATTTTTAATTTAAAAAACGAATTTTCTACAAAACAGTTGAATTTTCTACCAAATGTATGAATTTTCAAGCCAAAAATACTCATTTTTTACAAAACAGTTGAATTTTTAACAAAAAAGTTTATCTTGAACCGAAAAATAAATTTTTCACAAAGTAGTTCAATTTACAACCGAAGAGATGAATTTTCAAATAACATTATGAATCTTCAACCGCAAAAATGAATTTTTGAGACAGAAGTACAACTTTCAACCAAAGAGTTGAATTTTCAACCTAGAAAGATGAATCGTCAACCATAAGATTAATTTTCTACCAGATAAGACGAATTTTCAGGGAATTTTAAATAAATAAATTTTCAACATAATTGTTGAATTTCCAATTCAACCAGATAAATGTTCACCAAAAATAGAATAGTTAAATATTCACTTTAAAATATATGTTTAAATAAGAAGGAATTATAAACTAAAAAAGATAAATTTTCACTAAAAATGGAAGAGTTCCATTTTAAGTTGAAGAAATGAATTAAAAAAAAGTGAATTTTCAACGAAATAGTTACATTCTCAACCAAATAAATTAATTTTTAATTTAAATTATGAATCTTCAAAAAACAAAATGAATTTTTTTGAATAAATTTGTTTGTATTTTTATTTATTCAAGAAAAGTCCCTAGGGCTGAATAGCCCTCTAAAAACAGGATAATACAGGGTCATTACTTTGTGCAAGCACTGATCGCCAGAATACTTGATTAATCTTATAATTTATTCTATAAATAAAATAAAATAAATAAATAAAGTCGACCTCAGAATACGTACCAAATTAGGTATGAGATTAATGCGTAGTAATTAACATTGGGTGATTAATTAGTAGCGCTTGTGCATGTTAAGATGGAAATAAAGAGGGAAAAACTGTGTTTAAAAGAAATGAAATTTTACAAAATTTAATGAAAACAGAAGGAAATTCGAAGATGAAATGTTCAAGAACTAAATATGAGAGTTTACCAGTGAGTAATATCAAGAGTTGGGTTAGGAATATTGTACAAATATTTGAAAAAGAGATTCTTGAAATGATACAGGGAAAGTGCATTTCTAATATCGTACGGTACGGTTTGCCCGGATTAAGAGTAAGTCCATTCTTCCAAGCCCAGAGGATAACGCGATCGGTATCCTCTTGGACTAGAACAAGGAATCTACTTAGTGACGAAATTGGTCTCGATAAGTAAATTTTGAAATCGTCGGCATATTTGTGGTATCTGCAATGTTGAAGTTCACTTCCAAGATCAGAAATGAACCAATTGAAGAGGAGGGGTGCCCGAATGGAGCCCTGAGGAACCCCACTCTTGACCTCCCACCAGTCAGAAGGCTCAACACTACTATTAATAATCCTGTGAGACCAATTGTTAAAATAGGATTTAAACCATTAGATGACAGAGTTTGACATGTTAAAAGATTTTAATTTTTGTAGAAGTAACTTATGGTTGACCATATCAAAAGCCTTCGAAAAATCAAACAGAACAACAATCGTGATCTCCCTATTATCAATTGCTAATTTTGATCCGTCGTCACTTTAAGGGAAGCAGTAAGAGTGCTATGTTTTGCCCGAAAACCTAATTGCATCGGGCCAATGGCCTTAGATATTTTGAGAAATTTGCAAAGTTGCAGATGAACCTTTTTTTCAAGTGGTTTAGACAGTGCACATAAAATAGAAATTGGTCGGAAGTCTTTCGGGGAAGTAGGTGTAGAAATTTTGGGAATTGGACATATAGCAGCCTTTTTCCAGATATCTGGGAAGATATCGATCTGAAGGGAAGCATTATAAATATGCAATAGAATAGGAACGATAATTGGAAGGGCAAGTTTAATAATTTTGATTGATATTCCATCAGTTCCAATGGCATTTGATTTGATTTCCAGTAGTTTTTCCAAAAGTATTTCAGGTGTGATGTAATCGAAAAAGAAGTCAGACTCATTAAATGTTGCATTAAGAGGGGTAGTGGAAGATGACGATGATAAGTCTGGAACTGGGAATGTAAAAAAAGTCTTCAAAAGGTCATCAGGCGGAAAATTACTATTTATAGATTCGTGTCTGGGTGGGATTAGGTGTAAACGTCTAAGGAGATGCCAAATGTCCTTTTTTTTGTCTCTCTGTGCAATCTCGGTATTATTGTATTGATTGAACGCATCTTTAATCTTAGTTTGAACTAAGTTCCTGAGTTTACGAAATTGAGCTAGTATGATACTGCTTTTTGTTCTTTTTGCAAGTCGGTGCTTGCCATCACGTTCCCTCGTCAGATTTTTTATTTCGGATGTGATCCTGGGGGCAGCTTTATTTAAGTTTTTAGGAACGTGTAGTGGAGAAAAATAGTTAAATGCGGAGACTAAGTAATTAGTCAGAGCGTCGATTTTATTATTTACATCTGTATCTAGTAATATTTTTTCCCAATCATACATCATCAGATGTTCGTGGAATGTATGTTCATCAATTTTAGAGAGATTCTGCACCAGTCTTTGGGTCGGTTTTGAATTTAGATTATAGGCAAATTTAAAGGTAATGTTAATCAAGTCGTGGTTAGAGAGAAAAGGGATAGCGTGTTGTTCGTAGGAGACAACGTTATCAATATCGTCTACAATCATTAAGTCAATACGTGTACTCGAACGAGTACTCGTATGGTGAGTAGAATCATGAGGTACAATCGAAAGTCCCGAAGAGTGTACCAAAGATGTTAGATATCTAGAATGATTGGAAGTGAGATTTAAGTTAGTGTTAAAATCTCCAGTAAGGATAATGTTATTAAAGTTAGGAATAAATGAAAAAATTAGTTCAACTTTCAACCAACAATTTGAATTTTCTACCAAAAAAACTAATTTTCAAGGAATTTTGTAAGAATAAATTTTGAATCAATTAGTAGAATTTTAAATTGAAACATATAAATTTTCACCAAGAATGGAATTTGAAATGGAACCAAAAATATAACTGCAGTTATATTTTCAGTTAAAAAAATTAATTTTTACCAAAAAAACAGATTTTCTACAAAATATTTGAATTCTCAACTAAAATAGATTAATTCTAAGCCAAACAGTTGCATTTTTAACCAAAAAATTGATTTTTTTTTTCTAAAAGAGACGAATTACCAATTAAAAAAGATAAATTTTCAATCAAATTTTTAAGTAAAGAAAAAATTAATTTACAAAAAAGTTAATGTTCAACCTAAACAGTTTAATTTTCAGCCAGACAGTTATACTTTCAAACAAAAAAGACGAAATGTGTGCAAAAAGAGATGAGTTTTCAAACCAAAATAACAAACTTAACGAATTAGTGGAAGTAACGACCAAAACAAATTATATAGTCAAGAGAGAAAAAAACTTCAAATTGTTGAATTTTTAAGCCAAAGACGAATTTTCAACAAAACAGTTGAATTTTTAACCAAAAAGGATGACTTTTTAACAAAATTGTTTAATTGTCAATAAAATAATTAATTTTTGGAATCAAATTTGGAACCAAAAAAGATCAATTCTTTAGCAAAAATTATAGTATATTATTATAGTAAACGTCGACTTTACAACTGAAAAGAATGAACTTTTAATTAGGTATAGTTGGATTTTCTTATTGGGTTCTAATAATTCAGTTCGCATTTAAGTGGAAAAACAAGGAAAGGGGGAAAGACTGAGCAGCCTGCGATAAATAACTAGGAATTTTGATCATTTATAGACTAAACAATTGAAGTTTAAATAAACCTCGAAATAAACATTGAAGTTTATTTTTAATACTTTTAAAATAGTAGGTTAGAAATCTGGAAATTTTGCATAAAATTGGAAAATAAAGTTAATTTCCCATTACACACTTTTTGATTTAAGACTTCATTTTTTAATTCCAACTCCACAAAGTGTGTCTGACTACACAACATTTTAGGCCCTGAAGAAATGATAAAATTGCACTTAGTGTAAAACTAAATACTAATTGTTATTAACACACTTCATTTTCTAAAACTAATTTCGTTAAGGGGGTTGAAAATTTCAGAAAAACACCTCACGTAATTTGTGGATGACCCCCTTTTTGTTTATACGAGTAATTTATTATTATTTCGTAAACTTATTACCATTACATTTAATATTAATACTAATATAACCACGCACTACAAATATTTTTAGATAAATGACCAGTAATACTGTTACAATTATTAATAAAATAACATGAAATCTCTTTGCATTTAATGTACTAGGTACTACATCACTAAATACTGAAATGTATATTACCAAATACCAAATTGTGTCGGATTTAGCGAAAGTGGTTTATAGAGGCGAGATAAATGAATTAATTCTATCGATCTCTCGAAAGGTGATGAATCTGCCGAGACTCCTAAAAATCAAATGTGACAGTGACGAAATCAGAACGATCGCATCAGTTCTATCAAACAACGGCTACATCGAGTAATTATTCTCCGGTTAAACCTGTAGAAATAGGCCGCACATAGCAGGAGTTCGAAGGTGTCGCGGACGAGGCCTGTGATCGATAGGGTATAACCCTCCTACCACTTCCAACTTCCACCACTGGCCTCTCTCTCCCGTGCCAATATCATCATACCACCATAGTCCATGGACGTGTACATGTAAACGATCGCGCGCGTTTACTTCAATCTGAAAACCTGTAATGCCATATATAAATATGTGCAAGGCACTTCAATCACAGCAAAGGGAAAATCCTCTTTCCCTTTTCATTACCCTCAATCCCTTCACCTTTTAGCGCCAACCACTCACTCTTGTGTTTCTTCTTCCTCGCGATGGTGAAAATCAAGTTCCTAAGTCCATTGAAAAATTACCACTTTCCACATTCAATTTATTGAGGCTTTACGTAGGAATATTTGCTACAAGCGAAAATTCCCACAGAGATGTCACATATTTTTTGGGTCTTGAGAGATGTTTGAAGAGAAATTTAAAAGTTCTGGGGAATTTAGTAGGAAGAAAATGTGGCGTATTTTAAAGAAAGTGAGATTTTCTGACAAGAGAAAGTTTGTTGTAATTATTAAATTAGTGAGTTGAAACTTTTTCCAACAAACAAAGAATAGCAGAATTAGCAAGAGATGTTAAATATAATTTATTTAATAATAGTTCATGTAAAGGAAAGTAGGATGTCAAACCTCCCTCCGTAGTTCGAAAGTGGATGTTTTCATTCAAGTATTTCAAACTTGGTTTTCGGTAAATAATGTCTTCTGTTTCTCTGGTAGCGTTACTAATCAAATATGGTAAATTTAAATGTAATTCTTATTTTAATTTATGAGAATTATCCATTTTCAAAACCCCTCTCTCGACTATGTTGAACTTTCAAACGCTGCGTACGCTACAAGTAAACAATAAAAAATGCATGAAACCGTGCAAGCTTTCCCAAGTGCTAATAAAATAATCCCTAATTATTCCCAAGCTCAGCCCACTTCATCCTTTCACACCATTATTCCTGAAGTTCGAAACCTCATCAAAGAGTAAATCCACCTCTCCTAGATCCTTTTAGCTGATTAAAAAAGCGAGAACACACACGGTTGCGTGAAATTCATCCTTCGTTTCTCGATCATCTTAATAATTCGGGAACCGTTTTTAAAGAGGGATAGGAATCCACGAGTACAGGGTAAATAACTCTGGTAATCCGCTGGACCGCTCGGTCATCCAAACTGGTAATCCGGGGTAATCTGAATCATCTGAGTAATCCAGTGTAATTCTAGGTAATCAAATTGTAATCTGAATCATCTGAGTAATCCAGTGTAATTCTAGGTAATCCAATTGTAATCCATTTGTAATCCACGTATAATCCTAGGTAATTCACTTGTAGTGCTATTTAATCCACTTTTAAACCTAGATAATCTATTTGTAATCCTCGTAATCCACTCATAATCCGAGATTGAATTACGCCAACCCCAGGTAAGTCATATTTATGGCAAGCCACATTTGCAAAAAATCGCATTTGCGGCATCTTTCATTCGAAAGACACCCCTGTCATCAGTCCCACTGGGGCTGAGAAGACAACGCTGTCATTGGTCACATGAATAATTTGAGACAAACCACTAACTTTTGCTAATTTATTGTGCACTCCCAATTTTTTCCGAATTAGAATTGTCGCAATGTGACTCATCGCATATGTGGCTTGCCGCAAAGTGACTCGACAGATACAGCTCTTGCCGCACCTCTGCCAATTTTTCCGAATGAGAGATGCCGCCAATGTGACTTGAACAGGATCCTGCAATCCTAGGTAATCCACTTGCAGGCTTAGGCAATACACCTGTAAACCAGAGTAATCCAAGTAATTCAGGGAAGTCCACTTGTAATCCTGAGTAATCCACTTGTACATTAGTTTAATCTAATTAATTCACTTGCAGTCATAGGCAATCTACTTGTGATCCTACTTAATCCATTTGTAATCCGCAGTAATTTCTTCCAAATCGGAGTAATTCACTTGTAATCCGGCGTAATCTCAGCAGTCCCGGGTAATGCACTTTTAATCCAATCGTAATCATAAATCCCACACATAATACTAAATAATTCACTTGTAATCCTTGGTAATCCAATTACAATTCACCGCAATCCCCTTGTAACCCTAGGTGATTCAATTGTAATCCTATGTAATACACTTGTGACCATAGGTAATCCAATTATAATCCTGGATAATTCCCTTGTAGTCCGCAGTAATTCAATTAATCTACGTGTAATCCCCGGTAATCCACCTGTGATCTTATGGTATCCACTTGTAATCCTTGGTAATTCACTTGCAATTAGCAATTTGTCTTCTTTCACAGAAAAATCTATTTTTCTCAAAAACGGCAGATCATTACGTAAAATTATACAGAATGTAAAAGATGCAGCCCATTAAAGTGAGTATTTTTATTGATATTTTTATTTGACTATGCATGTTTAAGGAGATATGATATATTACTTTTATGTTCTTTAAAAAAATTCATATAAACGTGTAAAATTACTATTGTTGAAATATTGGTGTATGTAAATTGTTTTTTAAGAATATAAAAATAACTTGAATATATATTAAACACCTCTCAGTAAGTGGAATAGATGATTACTGCATCTGTAAAACAATTTTCTTCGCATACCTTCTTGTATGCATAATTTAAAAAAACCTATGAATAAAAAAGGCTCATTTTAATGAGCCACACAACATATTCTGTATATTTTTGCATTATGATCTACCGTTTTCAAGAAAAATAACCACACCGCAAAGCTGCTTTCAACCCTTAACCCTCTTAATCTATTTTAAACTCAATCAATCAATTTCAATAATTGAATTTCAGTCAATCAATTTGGATAATAAGCTTTTGAAATTTACCAATTTTATTGAAATATTCTAGAACTTATACTAAAATGCGGAACTTGAAATTAAAAGACCAGAATCCAAAATTTATTCAACAGATTTATTATCCAAACATATACCTTTACTTATAAATGACCTTTTCTACGAAGAGACAAGCCAAGTTGCTGTGTGAAGGCGTTCAGTCGTTTGATCCCTTACAGAGGGGATGCAGTACGAAGCTATCGGATTCTTTAAGCTGTTTAAAAGGCGGGGAGCAGCGTAGAAAAAGGTGGATTAATCCACTTGAAATCCGCAGTAACCGAAATAATCCAAATAATGCGAACAATCCAGTCTAATCCTAGGTAATCCACTTGTAATCCGAGGTAACCCGGTAATACAAGTAATCCGAGTTATCCACTCTAATACCAGGTAATCTACTTTTATTTCAAGTAATCCGCGTAATCTAGTACAATCCTAGGTAACCCACTGGTAATCCGGGGAAATCCAAGTAATCCGGAATAATTCGAGTAATTCAGTGTAATCCACTCATAATTTAAATAATCCGAGTAATCCAGTGTAATCCCAGGTAATCCACTTGTAACTAGGAGTAATTCACCTCAGCTGGACCACATTTGTAGGAGTTGTTTCCCCTCGCAACGAGTACACTCGCGTGCCTCGTTTCAGTGGCTTTGCACCCATCCATGACCCAATTGTGAATTGCAGGAATCGTTGATTAAGCGCGAAAACATAAACTATACCACACCAAAATCAGGTACTCTGCACTCTACAAACTGCAAGCATGCCTCGGGTTGTACCAAAAGTGCACAATGAACAACGGTTTACCCCCTTGTCGTTTGCGCTGCTATGTGTGAGTAACCACGACATGCTATGTTACACGAACACTCGTCTGCTTGTCGCTCCGGATTCCCGCTGCTCTACGAAAATAATACCGAACCTGGTGTGTTCATAAATAAACATCTGCATAAATTGCAGCCACACTCTTTGGATAAATTATCGCTCATTACTTATAATGCGATGAATTCGATACACCGCACCATCGCGATTTCACACTCGTCGCAATTTACCGGTGTTGCGCATAAATTAAATACGTATATTGAATAATTGGTGTGATCGAATAGAAATAGGACCAAATCCGATACAACGATTCGGCTCTGAAAATAAAATATTTAAATGTAATAAATTTATATATCAATAAAGTAAAATGTTTTATGCAAACGATTCACACTAAATCCCAACGCGGAGAAAAATGAATGTTCAATAGTAGATGTTCAAAGTGAACGATAGTACCGCTAAATATACAGATATTAACACGTAACATCTACTATCTTTTTTTGTACATATTTGGCTCAAACATATTTTTGTGTTAGACTGAAACATCCAAGATATTAAGCTCGTACAAGAAAATAAGTCAGACCTCTGTCGGCCGCTTGAAGAAGCTTATACTCAATGTTGTTCGGTGTCATTTCGCGTCGCATGTGAAGTTGTGGAAAATGATAATTACTAATATTTTGTTCACAAATATTAATAGTAATGTTGTGAATTGTTTGTATAGAGTAAAATAGTTACCGAATGTGCTGTTTGCTCATCAAAAAATTCTTCGAGGTAAGAACTTTCTAAGTTGCATATCTTTAATATCCACAGACACTAACCTTTAACATCTTGATGGCTTTCCTATAGTTAAGCATCAAATATGTTAACCTGAAATATATAAATTTTAAGGGTAAACATCCATTTTTCTCCGTGAAGGCCTGAAGTTTTGATTCAAATTTTACTCCCCTTTTTCTTAAAGCCCTGATTTTTGTCTGGCTTTCTACCACCCCGATAAAATCATAATAAATCTCCTTAGCAACAATAAAAAATGTTATCTTATTAAATGAAGCTTCCCTGAATATTTATATTGTTGAACAAGTATCCACTAAATAAAATCAATTACCCAACAATTGTTAAAGTTAGCTGAACAAAAGATAAAGAAAGCAAAAAATTGTCTTTCTTTGGAGAGCGCAAAAAGATGGAAAAATCCCGATCTCTTTAATCACGAGATTTAGGGTCTGCATTTTTCCCTGAGAAATTGGCTGAAAAAAGAAATTTCTAGAACAGAGAATATGATATTAGGCGAAAGAAAAAAATACGCACAAAAAAGAGATGAATGTGAGGGATTGAGAGTGGTAAAGTGCTGGATCATTGCCCGAATGACAGGCTGATCAACGCTCCCACATCTCTTCCTTGTTATCCTCCTACTCGTTCATCCCACGACCGCTAAACGTCTCTCTTTCTCTCTCGATATCGCTCATCCGCACGCCAAAATACATATAACCACAGGTGAAACCAACACTATCCTATTTCCTCGCAATATAACGTTCGCTACATGTGTGTCTCTCTTTTCTAGTAAGACCAGGCCAGGCCCGTAATTGGCCAAGGTGAAGAGAGCAAGGATAACATCAACTAATGTATATTAAAGCGATAACATTAGGGTTGCCAACACTACGGGTTTCACCCGTAGACTGCGGGCTTTACGAGAAATCTTCGTGTCTACGGGTTTTGAGGTTATTCGGGTGCGAAATTTTTTTTTCTCGGGATTTTGTATAGTAGTTTTTGTCATAGATGCCTGTTTTTCTAAATACTAGGTCCCACATGTTTTAATTGTAAACTAGGTTATCTAGGCGAATAAGGCAAAGATATCTTTAAATAAGGGTGCGTTTCGACCAGTGTATTCAAAAAGTGATGCGCGATCGGTTTTGGCTAAGATATTAAGCCAAGATGCGGCACCTCACTAGCAAACCTATAATAATAACTTCCAAGAACTAAAAAAATTCTGTTAGTTAAAAAGAGATGAAGATATCTCTGTCTCTTTCTAACCGATGTGTTTTGACAATTAGCAAACGCTCCCCCCGCTATCACAACAATCTGCGGGTTGGATATTGGACCGAGTTGGCAACCCTAGATAACATCAAATTTACGCAGAGTGTGCTTCAAATTTTCAAATTTACAGCTTGGCTTAAAAGATTGTAGACCTCAGGATTCTTATTACTTTTTGTAATTTTTCGTCGCGATAATTACAACACAGAAAAAACTGGAGGTACGAAGCGTTGCAGGTAATCCTTCAAGCAGAATGATAGTCAGCCTATTACTCCTAACTGAGGTAAACATTCCGTGGTTACACGCCTGTGAAGTGCTGCCTCTAGCGGAGTCTGTCGGAGATATCTGCGATTCAACACGGAAAGTTTACCTCAGTTTGGTGTGCCCACCTTGTGTTTACCCTGCCTGACCGACTACCTGCAAAATTTCGTACCCTCAGTTTTTTCTGTGAATAATGTGGGTCATTTTCACATCACTTACGTTTTTCATATAGGTATAAGTTAGATTTTTTACAAAAGATTTAGGACTGATTTGCTACAAAGTATGTTAAAGAACCATTTAAGATGTCCGAAAATGATAGTGTGTTCAAATAATAGACAGGAATTTTTCTTGAAAGAATGTTTGCTATTAGGCGGGACAAGACTGATGAGTTTCTTCAAGCGTAGAAGTAAGATTATAAAAGGAATACTTATTCTATTTCAACCTTTTCGTTTCACGCATTTGAATTTAAAAAATAACAAATGTCTGAAAAATCTTCCAATTTTATTTTAAAAGGCACAGTTTCAGTTAGGTTGAAAAATATGGTATTGAACAAATGCAAATAACCAATTTTTAGAATTTTAGGGGTATACAAAAGTATAGAGTGTAAAGTAATATTTGATTAAAACCAGTCAGATGGTGTCGATATATTAATACATTTTTTAAGTTGAATAAATCAGAAAGACCGATACTTTTTGTCTTTTGTGAGTCCGTCGTAGAATCCATTCTATGAAATTTTCAATATTATAATGTATACTTAACTAATGTCCAAGGGAGAATTTTTATACGAAAAAAATATTTCTAAAGTAGGAACAGAAAATTTTTCTTAGGTAAAAAATATTTGGGTTAAAAAAAATTTTTTTTTAATTTCTGTAAGGGCAATTACCAGAAAAGTTGATCATTTTAGACGATAAAATGCTCCTGAAATATTCGCCTAAAATATTCATTTTTAAGTTAAGAATAACCTAAAAGAGTATGAAAATATGAAACTAAGAGATCAAGGAATGTATTTGTGATCGATATGAATTGTACACGTTGCTAAAGGTGGCGTAGCAGGCCAGACGACTATGATAAAACAACAAAATTTCAAAAATTTTTTAAAAACATATACATAATAGATGAAAATACTTTATAAAGAGAGAAAAATAAATATTTCAACGATGTATTTTATTTCGACTTTAGCGTATCAAAATATCCTCCCATTTTATAAAATGATAAATTAATATGCATCGACGAGATCAGACAGAAAACCTGTGGGACAGACTTTAAAGTGATTTTTAAAATCCTTAACTTCAAGAGATTATAATCTACTCTTGATTTTTATATTTTTCATCTCAATATAAGTGATATCTATGAATTTCATATATTTAAAATATGGTGTTCATATTACTTAGCAATTTTTAGGCTGTCGTAGCTCCGGGCAGAAACCCTTATAGTTTCGGTCGGGTGTCCGTCCGTCCATCCGTCGTACTTTTTTCCTGGAAGGAGAAGTAGGGGAAGAGAGGGGAAAGGAGAGACTAGGAAAGGAAAAGAATTAGGGGGAGATGGAAATGAGGGATAATGAGGTGAGGGGAGTATGGGTAATGAGGGAAAGTAAGGGAAGTAGGCGAGAGGAGCGTGAATGGAGCACAAGTAGAGGGATTGAGGGAGAGTGAGGGGAAGTAGGGTTGGGGAAAAGGGTGGGGAGGGGCGTGAAAGGAAGAGAAATTGAGATATGGAAAATGAGAGGTAAGTAGGAAATCTAAGGGTAAATGAGGGGAAGGGAAGTAGAGGAAATGATGGGAAGAGTGGAAAGGAAGTGAGGGGAAAGGTAGTAGGGTATTTAAAGTAAGTAAGGGAGGTGGAGAGTGTATAGCAGGGGGCGTGAGGGAAGGGATATTCGGGTGAGGAAGTGGGAAAAGGGGAATTATGGGAAAAGATAAGAAGACGGGGAAAGGACGGGTAGTAGCGTGGGGAAATTATGGAGCGGAGGGAATTGAACTACTCAATTAACTTCTTAATCGGCTACGAAATCCTTTTTTGTAGGCGCGCGGCCCCTACTTTTACTAATTTTTCATTTTAAATTTGTAGTTTGAGACAGATGCGTCAGAAAAAATTCGTCGTCCTTTTTTATTTATAATTTATAAACAAAGTCGTTTAACGTTCGGAAACTTTACTAAATTGTGCTTTAATATAAATACTTTACTGAGATTATTTGCAAAAAAAGTTACTATTCAAAGAAAATGTGGAAAGTGACTGTAACTTAAAGCGTTCAACTTTTTGGCAATCACCCTTTAACGATTGAAAAATGTGATTTATTAATAATAACAGTCAAAATAAATTATACGACAAATCCCAATTTTGAAGACTTTTCCAATAACATTGATTCGTTTTCAACAATGTCTGGCTTATTCATTTTCGGTCAATGACTTATCAAAAATTCCTTCGATTCGAGACCCTGGATTATCGTGTTGGTCCATGTATAGTCGGTTTATGGTCCAGGGAAGTGAAATCTGCCGGAGAATGGAGGTCATTCGCGATAGGCGAGGAAGTATACCGTGTCCAGCAACCTGTAGGCATTGCACTGGACAGTGCACACAATGTGCAACATGATATTCCACTGGGAACCAACAACCCCCAGTTACTTTGTCTTGTGTTCATCCAGGAGACACAATTTCAGCCCCTCTCCAATCCCTGAACCCATTCTACAGCTTCTCAATCCGCATCATCCTCTCTGGGTTCCAGCAGCTCGTTCGTATCCTCAGACGACCAATCGCCTGAGGCGAGGTCTGTGTTTTTTATTTTATCATTTTTCCGTGTGGTTACACGAATCAATCGAGAGAATAAGTGCTTCCATTTCGCAATTCCAAAATTGCGTTTTCTTCTCTAAAAATGAAAAACATTGATTTATTTCCAACTGAATATTGTTTAAGTTGTATTTATTTTATATACAAAAATAATTTAAAGATGAAAGTTCTAAATGTCTAAATTTTTGGTAGTTACATTTTTTCACACTACGTTCGTATCCTCAGACGACCAATCGCCTGAGGCGAGGTCTGTGATTTTCATTTGTTCATTTTACCGTGTGGTTACACGAATGAATCGAGAGAATAAGCGCTTTCATTTCGTAATTCTAAAATTTCGTTTTCTTGTCTAAAAATGAAAATCACTGATGTAGTTCTAATTGAATATTGGTTACGTTTAATGTAGTTTATAAACAAAAATAAGTTGAAGATGCAATTTCTAAATGTCTGAATTTCTAAAAATTTGGTAGCTATATTTTTTTCATACTATACCATATTTCATCTGGCACAGAACATTTCTTACGCCTAACTTTTCCCATATGGAATTTTCCAAGTGGAGGATTTATCGAAATTGAAGCCATAAATCTTGAACAGTCGCCCAATTTCTGTAAAGATGCGAAAATCGTATATCATGTTTCCCATAAAAGTGAGATCGTTTATTTGTTATTGATTGCTGAAAAATTCAATTTTCTCGCCATAATACTCGTGCCCTGAAGTCTGAAAATTAGTAAGCTTTATATTTTAAATATCAAAATATTTTTCCACATTTTATTTTTCTTGAGACATTCAGAGTGCTGACTTGCTATTTCTCTTGAATGAAATGAAATGCGTGGTAACCTATAAAACCTTTTTTATCAATTTTGCTAAATTTACATCGGAAGCTCAGAAAGGGATATGTACGAGCATAAAAAGTAGTGTTTCGCATGCAGTAACACGTTTTTAATGCAGGTGCACATTCCCAAGCAATAAATGTTTGATTTATTTTTTTAAGTATAGCCTTTTATACGCCATTTGTATTTTACTGTAAATAACATTGCTTTCTACTCAAGTGAACTGAAAAGGTGTATTTTTGCACTAGTTAGGTAATTATGATCGTATTTAAGAACAGTGTCAATAATAACAATTGTGATCAATGTATATTCATTATATATTCTAATACAATAATTAATTGATTAATCAATTAATAATAATTACACAACAAAATAATTAGACACCAATGAATTAATAATTATATTAATAATTAACATGGGTGACTTTCAAGACTGAATTAAAACCAACACATGCACAATTTCTGAAAATTTGAACAAATTATTGTACTAATGGGAATTTTTAGAAAATAATTAAGATTAAAATGACGTATCTTGTCCTGAAACTCGAGATTAACCAAATTTTTTTCATAAGTTTGGCTAACCGACCCGAAATTTCGGATGGATTCAAATTTCCGGTCATTTCCCGGGTTTCTCCCAATTAATTGTTAATTTTTCCCGAACAACTTGAAACAGGTAAAAAGATTTGAATATTCCATGTCAAAAATTCTCTGTTCCAAGTCGAATAATAATTCTTTAGGGAAATTCCCTGTCTTAAAGGCTAAATGATAATTCTTTACGGAAATCCCCTATTCCAAAGTGGAAATTATAATTTTTTACGGAAATTCCCTGTTTGAAAGTCAAAATTATCATTCTTCACGGAAATTCCCTGTCCCAAATTCTAAGTTATAACTCTTTACGGAAATTCCCCGTTCCACATTGAAAAAAAATGGTTAGTTGGGCCAACTATTTATTTTTTAAGATATAGAACTGCTATTTTATTAGTTGGAACAACCAATTTATTAGTTGTTGGTAGTAATTGAATAGTCACTTTAACTAATGAAACTGCTGTGCTCCCACTTTTTTGTTAACTCCCTTTTTTAAAAAGTTGGAAGAAGGAAGTTTCAAATTATGACGAATTATGGCTTGGAACAGAATTTTTTTTTCAATTCCCTTCTTCTAAATTATAATTGTCAAAATTATATTTCTTTACTGAAATTCCCTGCCAGAAAGTAAAAATTCTAATCCATCATGGAAATTCTTTGTACCAAATTCAAAATTATATTTCTTTACTGAATTTTCATGTTGTAACTTAGAATTATAATTTTTTTCCAAAAATTCCCTGTTCCAAATCAGGATAATTTAAATTCTTTACCTGCATTTTTTTAAATTTATTTTATTAATCCCTGTCGCACCTGAGAATTACTACGCTTCGTGAAAAATTCCCTGTCTCAAAGTAAAAGTTACAATTTTTTACTAAAATCCACTGTCCCAACTTAGAATCACAATTCTTTTAGATAATTCACTGATCCAGTCAGAATAGTAATTATTATTATTATTATACCATTAAGCCATTTCCCTTTCGGGGTAGGCGTGACTTGCACGGTTGGAGAATAGTAGTGTGCATATGGGTATATAGGTATAAGGTAGGTAGGTATATAGGTATGAGGTAGATAGGTATATAAGTGTTAGGTATATATATTTTAGATTGATCTGGAATTCTCGTGTTATTTATTTAAATGACACGTTTATTCCGCAACACTGCTCCGACCCAGGTTGCTGATCAATCTCTCTAGCGATCACCCCAAGTGAAGAGCCTCACAAAATTGTTATGTATGGTTCTCCACTTGGGCCCATTAGTATCCAAGATCTTTGTTTCAGGCGTCATTCATTCTACTGTCACTCTGTTTACAAACTATTTGTCGCCACACTTTTCTGTCCTGGCATACTACTCTAGCTTCCTTCACGTCCATGCATTTTTTCATGCAAGCTACTGTGTTTCTATGGCTTCTTATGTCTCTACGGATTAATGTCTCATTTACAGATTCTAACCATTCTTTCGGCGGTCTACCTCTGGGCATTCTGCCATTTACTTTACCTTTATACACATGTTTGGTCAGTCGTTCATCTTTCATTCTTTCAAGATGTCCGAACCATCTTAACTGATCTCTTTCCCATGTGCCAACTATTGTTTCTTTTGCACCACATTCTTTGAGGATGGTCTCGTTTCGGACTTTGTCCATCAGTGTTTTCCCGCATATTATGCGCAGAGGTTTCATGCCGATCGCGTTAATTTTACTCCTGTCCTTTTCTTGACAGGTCCATGTCTCGCTACCGTATAGTACAGTCGATACGAATATAGAATTGTGTATGGCCATTTTAGCTTTTTTTGATATGTTTTTATTTGTTAGGATGGACCCTGCTCTACCGATAACCTGTTTACCCTTATATATGCGCCTATCTAACTCCCCATCTATTTTTCCGTCGCTAGTGAATAGACTACCTAGGTATACGTACTTGTCAACTTGTTCTAATCTCTCATCATTTAGGACAATGTTGCACATTGTTTTCTCACTCTTTCCCTCAAACACCATGATTTTTGTTTTATTTACGTTAATTTTGAGTCCCATGTCCTTCATGCTTGTATGAAGTTTATTCAACATTCTTTGCAAGTCCTCGACTGATTCTGCCATAACAATCTTGTCATCTGCGAAAGCTAACCCACGTACCTTAACTGCTTGGAGATCTACACCTTCTTCGTCGAAGAGTGCAGTTCTTAGACACTTATCCATGAATATGATAAATAGCCACGAGGACATAACGCATCCTTGTTTCACGCCTTGCGTAATATCGAACCAGTCACTCAGTTTCCCGTTTACCCTTACGCTCGCTTTACTACCTGTATATATTGTTTTTATTGCTTGCAGGAGCCCTCCATTTACTCCGTACTCTTTAAGAACTTCCCAAAGTTTACTTCTATTTACCGTGTCGAATGCTTTTTCTAGGTCAATAAATGCACAGAAAACTTTCTTTCCTACTCTCAAGCTTTTTTCTGTGATCTGTCTTAGGCTAAATATCTGATCTGTACATGATCTTCCTGGCATAAAACCACTTTGGACTTCCCATATCTTTTCTTCTGTGATTTCCATTACCCTACGAATAAGTATTTTTGAGTATATTTTACTTACGGTACTTAGTAGGCTGATACCTCTGTAATTACTGCAGTTGCTTTTATCTCCCTTTCTTTTGTATATTGGTACGATAATCGCTTTATTCCAATCGTCTGGGACTTTCCCCGTCTCGATACATAAATTTATTAATTCGCACAACCTGTGAGGTATGTACTTGCCACCGTATTTGAGCATTTCAGCACTAATGCTGTCTATGCCAGCAGCCTTACCGTTTTTCAAGTTCTTAATTATGTCTCGGACCTCAGTGACACAGACTTTTTCAATTGGGTTTTCTAATGCATTATGTTCTATGTCGCAGTTTTGTTGTCCTATATCTTCACCTCCTAATAGTTCTTTAAAAGAGTCTTTTAAAGCGTCTACTATCTCGTCTATATCATATAGCATTTCACCTTTGCTGTTTCTCATGCTGGCAAACTCTGTACTCTTACTTTCCTTCAACTGTTTATATAATAGTTTTATAATTCCTTCAAAGTAGTTCTGTATTTTGTTCTCTTTTTAATTCATTTGGAATATTCCCTATTCCAAGTGAAAATTACGATTTTTTCACAAATTCCCTGCTTAAATTCAGAATCAGGGTAATAAAATATACTGCAGTACAACAGAAAACATGGTGACATTTGCCACAAAGGTTATTCTCCCGTGCACGTATGCCGGAAAATAGTCTCTATGGCAAATGCCACATACGAGAGAGAAATCCCAGTATTCCCAGGCACTGAATCACATTTCCAGCCATTTTCCGATTTTTTCTGGTCAACAAAATTGCCGACCATTTCCCGATTTTCCCAATCAGATATATACCCTGGTACCGAGAGGGCAAGAAGCTTTACTTCTATTCGTCGCGTATTAGAGTAAACATATTGTATTATCATTGTATCTACCCTGTACATTCACAGAAAAAACAAAGTGTGAATCTAACGCTAATTTCACGGTACCATTTCCCTGCAACCAAAGTTAATCTTGGTAATTGTTTATAATATTGGATGCTAATTTTGGCTTTTCGGTCAGAGTAAATCATTCAGTTAATTTTTAATTGAACCAAACGTTTCGACGCAGGATGGTGGCCCTCATCAGTGGTTAATTTTTATTCTGGAAAAGACAGTTACAAACAAATATTTATCAGAGACGCAGTGTAAGAATGTAGTTTAAGTGAGAAAATTATTTCAAAGGTTCAGTAAAGTCTTGATATTTAAACTACATTCTTACACTGCGTCCCTGATAAATATTTTTTTGTAACTGTCTTTTCCAGAATAAAAATTAACCACTGATGAGGGCAACCATTGTACGCCGAAACGTTTGGTTCGATTTAAAATTAATTGAATTATTTATTCTGGCCCTGAAGCCAACATTAACATCCAATATTATAAACAATTATTTTCATCGAGGGTCAATATAATCTCCACACAGAGTATTAATCTTGGTACTGTGAATGGTACCACTACACAAGGTATCGTTTCCCTCGGACTTGGGGTACGAAACGTCACCTGCTATCAATTGTTTTTACAGTTTTGTGGCAAAAACAATAGACCATAGTTTCGTACCCCAACTCCAAGCGAGATGGAACTCCATCTTGAAATTAGGTGCAACAAAGTTTATCCCAGAGTTTTTACTATGTTCTTGTATTTTCTTGTGACTATTCTTCATTTAAAAATTAAAGTCCTTATTTTAAACAGACGTTATTGTCATCTGACCGTTGTCGCTATCTTAATCTGGAGATTATAGAATTAGCATAATTTTAGACATTTTGTGTCAAACTTTTCCTCTAAAGACTTTTAAAGGCGTACTTGTTAGGTAAGTAAATATTAAATTTCAATTATAATTTAAATCAGTTCCATGTCGGCACTTGATTTTGAAACAGCTTTAAAGATTTAAAATACTTCCAAGAAGAGGGACTAGCATTAATCCATTACTTGCTGAGTTAATTATATTCCCAGATAAACTTAATTTCACTTCTCCTTCTCTTATCCTGAACCAGATCTATTTGTAAAACATAAGACCTACATTCAATAGAACACGATTCGAATCATTCACCTTCTAACGCGAAACAAGTATCAATGTAATTTCAAGTTTGCTCAGTGCAATATTGCTTTTCCTGTGATTCATCTCGACTAAAACGAAGTAACGAACATGGCTCTCCTTTTCGTGCGAATGCATACACATTAAATATCTGCGATAAGCTTCGAGTGAAATTAATAGAGGTCGAGTCAAGATTGTGAAGAAGACTTTCTCCAGTTAGTTGAACGTCGCTAACTCGCCAATGCGGATTTGTATCATCTTCACTTCCTAAGAAGCTTTCTACAGTTTCTATATCGATTCGTTCTTTGGTAAATACTACTGGATCTAATGGTTCAGTCTTGAGACTCTTGAGCGTCTTGAGCAATAATTGCACTGCGAGTCTTCCTCACTGTTTGGCGAAGAGTAAAATCATGATGACATTAAACTTGACTCGAGCGGATTTAAGATCCTTTTTGCTGCCGTGAAATTACGTAAAAGACCTTTTAAGCTCTCGCTTGAAAAACACTGATTCCATCCAGTCCTTTTTCCTGCCGAGCTACCATTGACGGCGCTATAATTCATCACCGGATGTCACGTGCAGAAGTTCAGCAAAGAAAAATTTCCGGGTCGAAACAGATTTACTAACCTTCCGTAAATATTATACGTTACGGACAACGAAGTGGATTTAGCCTTTTTATTCCGGGGAGAAAAATGAGTTTAGAAGAAAAATTTAGGTCACTTTTTTCTATTGCCATTTAGTTCTTTCACTAACTTTTTTCTACCCTTTTCTTTCAAATTACAAAAACGTTTGAAGAATTTCTGACTTATCACAGTAAATCCTGGGATATCAAACCGTTGCATATCATTCTGATCATCAAATTAAGGTCAAAATGATCCACTTTTGCGGATCCAAAAATAATTCTTACACAGCTTCATTCGTATAATTCTAGTGGCAATTGTTATACTTTCCACCAAATTCGAAGGCTAGTCATAACCGGCATAGTATTTCTTAAGCAAGGAATGTTTTGGAAAATTTTTAATTTTAGGGTGGGAGAAAAATTACAATTTTCCTATCTTGGGCTATCAAATTCATTAGCTCTGGATATGTTTGTTTATTTTTAAAAGTGTTTCTTTAGATTAACATAATTCCGATTCCCACTTCTGAAAGATTTACAACTTCCAGGACCAACAGAACATGTTTTAGAAAACGTTGAATTTTCACCAAATAGTTGAATTTTGTAGCTAAAAAAGATCCATTTTCAACTCAATTGTGGAATTTTTAACCAAAAATGGAATAGCTTAAGTATCAGTTTGAAAAATAAATTTTCAAACAAAAAACATAAATTTCAACCAAATGTGGAATAATTTAGTTTGAAAAGTTTAATAGTTTTTGTTTAATTAATTATTCTCAGTTAAAAAAAATGAATTTGAACCAAAAAACGTATTTTCATTTAAATAGTTACATTTTAAACCAAATAAATGAACTTTCAACTTATATGGTAAATGTTTAACTGGGATAATTAAATAATTACATTTTCAGTAAAAAAAAAAAAGTAATTTTACCAAAAAAAAGATGGATTTTCATCAAATTAGATGTGTTTCAACCAAACAGATGAATTTTTAACTAAAATGATAAATCTTCAACTAGAATAGTTTAGGTTTAGTTAAAAAATAATTTCTAATAAAAAAAGTGAATTTTCAACAAAATAGTTACATTTTCAATCAAGGTGATTAATTTTCTATTAGAATTATGAATCAACAACAACAACAAATAAATTTTCAACAAAATAGTTTAACCATGAGTCAAATAAACTAATTTTTAACAAAATAGTTAACTTTTCAACCAAACAATTAAATTTTTAACTAAAGAAAAATTTCAACCAAAAATGCAATAAATAAATTTTCATTAAAAAAATTCATTTTCAACTAAAAACCAGATTTTGTAACAAAATAGTTAAATTTTCAACCAAAGAGCTGAATTTTCAACCAAAATGATTATTCTTCAATTATAATAGTTAATTTTAACCAAAACAGATTAATTCTTGATCAAAAATTTAATTAGTAGCCCCATCAACCGAGAAGAAAATAAACTTTTAATCAGAAATATTTGAATTTTCTTATTGGGTTCTAGTGATTCAGTTCGCATTTAGGTCGAAAATCTAGAAAAAGGGGAACTACACAGCATTTTATGCCTGAAGAAATTATAAAATTTAACTTACTGTACAATTAAATACTTATTGTTATTAACACATTTTATTTTCTAAAAACAAATACATTAGGGTTCTACGTTTATTTAATTTACAGAGTTTATATTTTATATTTTTGTTCGTCTCTTAAGTTTATAAAATGGCGAATCACTAACCTCAAAAAATAGTTTTTAATAAAGGAGTTTAATTTTCAACCAAACAATTAAATTATCAATCGAAAAGGTAGATTTTTAACCAAGAAGATTTAATTTCTAGCGAAAAATTCGAATTTTCAACAAAATGCATGAATTTTCAACCAAGTAGTTGAGTTTTCGACTAAAAAGAAAAAAATAAGTTTCTAACCAAAAATGGAATAGTTAAATTTTCAGTAAGAAAGATCAGTTTTCTACCAAAATAGTAGCATTTTCAAACCGAGATGGCCCAGCAGATGAATTCCCAACCAAAAATATGATAGTAGACTTCTCAACCAAAGAGATGAAATTTGTGGAATGTGTTAAATTTTTAAGCCAAAAAGGCGAGTTTTCAACTTTGGAAATTAATTTCGGTCTTTATTAAAGTGTCTCATCAGATTGAACTAGTTCCGACTCCTACTTCTGGAAGATTTACAACTTCCTTTTAGTATCAACAAGGAATGTTTTAGAAAATTTTGAATTTCAGGTTGGGAGAAAAATTCCAAATTTTCTACATGAGGCTATAAATCTCTATAGCTCTCGAAATGATTTTTTTACCTTTAAAAATATTTGCCTCAGATTTACGTAGTTCGATTATTAGTCGAATCTTAAAGATTTTTTGTTCAAAACAATGACGCGACATAACAACTGACACTCGACAGTTGATACTCATTAAAATTCAAGAAAGGTAATATTGATCTTAAGAATCGGATGCGCAATTTACTGATCAAATAAAAAATTGGAAATCCGTATAAAAGCATTGCATACCATTTTGATCCAATTTCGGGATAAAATTAATCACTCATCAGATAAAAACAATAGTAAACGGATGCCGGGATCCCACCAAATGAAGAGTATCCTTAGAGATATATTTGTAATTCTCTTACTATGTTCCTGAGGACGTATATCCTTTCCACCACTTCCTATACTACACGTAATGCTACTCGTAAATATTCGTGACCATAATACTGAGCGATTTACCGTCGAGAAGAAAAAGTAATTTCAGCTATACAAACTGCTGAGGAAACATCAGAGAATATTATCATTTTTATGTTCCCGCGTGTATTAAAATTGCAAGTGTATTTGGCCATTTCCTATCTTTATTATTTTTTTCATCGTGTTTAAAACATAATTCGAATTTTAAAAATCTATAAATTTCAAAATTAAAACGGAAAAATTCAACATTAAAAATGTGATCTCCGAAACTAAATTTAAAATTGAGACTATCAAAATAAAATAAAATGATAACTTTAAAGCGTGCCAAATAAATCAATAAGAAACTCTTGGCGATTATTAAAAAAAATTATTGAATCAGAACCATGGTAATTTAAAATTGAAATACTTAATTAATTCATGCAGTACTTATTAGTAAGATATTTATTTATTAATCATATTAATATCAGGCATAATGCTTTTTCGCGAGCGAAAGTCAGGGGATAAAGTGTTGAACCTAGAAAGTAATTACGTCAAGCGAAGGTGTGTAACTCGTAAAGGAATGACAAATAGAAAATGTCAATTGAAATATACAGTTTCACTGATTAGTAAATTATAGCTTCATCAGAAGATGCATTCATGGACGAGGCATAGAAGAGCCAAAGGAGAAAATCCTTTTCACTTTTCTCTGTAAATATGTCATACGTTCCGAGAGCCAGGAAACAGGATTCCTCGGTTTTTTCTCATGTCGTTTTCCAACTTTTACGGCTCGAGACTTTTATTTCTTTACAATAGATGCTTTTACAATTTTTCGATTTTTTAAATCAATTACTTTCACTGTTTCAGAAAATTAGCATAAGATTATACTCAACTTAAAAACTTTCTTTTAGATGATCGTATGCACAAAGAGAATTAATTAATAGAACTTCCAATTTACGTTTGCAGCTTACTTTGGAAGGGTGAAGGCTGAGCTGAATCGATCGAGTTTGAAAAGGTCCTGACTTAAAATTTATTCACATTGTCAAACAAGGAATAACCCGTGGGGAAAATTTCATGGCTATCCGGTGTCAGGTCTGCCTCAGGTGTCTGGCTTTATCTAGACTGTCTAGTCTGGAAGATCTGATCTGGCCAAGCTCTGGCGCTAGTCTTACCCAGATTTGACTTTATCTAGACCGCCTAGTCTGGAAGGTCTGGTCCAGGACTGGCGTTGCTCAGTTATCTCAGAAGAAAAAAAGTTCTAAGTTCGATCAGCAAATTTTTCCTTGACATATTTCGAAAAGGTTACAGGGTGTCTAAAATGATAGAGAATAATAAATTCACGCTATCAAAACAAGACTTTTTTTCTCATCACCTTGACAGTCTGATCTGATCCAGTTTTGGCGCTCATCAGCTAAATGGACTTATAGTGAAATATTATTTTTTTCCAAGACATTAAAAAAATTAAGGGAATCCAGCCAGCGGTTGACTATACGGCTAGCCAAAAAAAAATGTACACTTTTGGCCAGGCGAGAATCAAACCATCTCGTCAGCGTCAAGACTGGAAACAAGACGGGCTTGTCTGGGCCAGGTCAGCAAAAGAAAATTTTTCCACCGGAGAAGCGAACAAGACATGATAAATTCATTTTTTGAAAACAAAAAAATGATTTATGCATGGTTTTAGCATTTTGACGGCTCGAGAAAGATGATTAATTTCACTTGATTCACAAAAAATGCTGTCCCATTAAAATTGCGCTTTAAAAATGTCGTAACTATCAAAATATACAAATTAAAATCCGTATATTTTATACTAAAATGTTCAGTATAATATAAAAACTGCATAAATTCAAGCAAATAGATTCAATAAATCGATAATATTGGATTACCAGCTAGATGATTTCCTCTACATGATCCTATTTGAATTTTTCTTCTATCATTGGTGTTTTCGCGATACAGCATTTGTTTAATTATTGAGGAATCATCTCGAATGGATTTATCATGCCCAGTGCCCACAAATAGAAACTAAAGATAACAACCAGCCTCAATATGAGTTTTCAAATATATATGTTGTGCAAGTAATTTCTTTGTTTTAGTCGATCCCTTTATCTTCAATGCATTTGTACTACCCTGGACACTATACAAAGCGATACACTCCAGCACACAAGTCTCTTGGCAAATAAAAGTGGCTATCTCGAGCAAATTACAATTTTCTTAATTAAATTCAGGCTTTGAGTCCCACTAACCGCAAAATAGCCTTCAAACCTTTAACTCGTTCTATTTACTCTTAAGTTGGGACAAAGTCCTCTTTGCGCTCACTCATCAGTGATGGCAACAACGGAAAAGCTCGAAGAAACTGAATTGTTGGAATGAAAAGCGATTAGAGCTCCGTTCGCACATTGAATCTCATGATTGCAAACTTGCATTTACAAGCTCAATAAAAGATTTTTTTTTTTTTAATTGAATTTTGCACTTTGCAGGAGGGATTTTAAAATATGGTTTCATGGTTTCATGAATTCATCAGAAATTCAATAGACGATCAATTTAAAATTAAATTTGATCCTCTTCAGAGGAAAAGTTCCCAAAATATGTCTCCGTAAACATCATAGAGAACACCAAAGATATATGTATGTCAATTTGCAGCGTTCTTATCCAATTTTGTGATAAAAAAAATCTTTGAGGTTTACTGTCATATGATAAAGAAATTTTGCGGCTTGACGATCGAAAGTGTTTATTTATGATCCATTACATATCGTCGACGTTTCGAACTGGTACGAGTCCCTCTTCAAAGACTCATATGCCGGATCAAAGTCGAGAATTCAAAAATAAAATTATAATGAATATGTGAATATGAATATGTGAATATTTATTATGAATAAATAAATGCTTTACTATTACTTTTCTGTCATATGTTTTAAACAAATTATTCACTATTGTTGGCCAAATTTTTTCCAAACCGATGAAAAATTATGATTGAGATGTCAGGTTTCAAATTGGACAGTATTTTTCATTTTAGATATTGATGATGCAAGAATAAAAATGTCGGTAGGAAAAAGCTTTGGACATATTTCACCCGTATTACCAAAAAAATAATAAGACTTTTCACCCTCGAGGAACGCACCCTCAGTTCAAACGATGATGCTGTAAGGTTACACTTTCATTCTTAGGGAAGCGAAAGCCACTTTTCCAGTAGAAAAGACACCGCTCTTAGAAAGCCGATTATAATAACCTCACGTGATTTTTATCATAGAAGATAAGGTTGTCTTAGGATGTGGCAGGTTTTTATGCAATAATAAATAAGTATCAACATTTGAATGCTAAGCCCAATTTAAATTGCAAACTGATAATGCGGAGGTTGCACTGAATTACTTAACATTTATACATCTGTTTCTAGCATATTGCAAACCAGGAAACCTTCTGAAAAATTTAATTATTATCAATTATTTAGATTCGCAAGTACTTACTGTTAGTAATTGTAAGCAAGAAAATCAATTCCATGCTATTTATGTTTGATTATCATTATTATTCTAGTATCGAATAGTGGTCATGTTATTTTAATCGTCAGGTAGTGACGTATAATTTAATAATTTATATTATAATAATTAAATATAGTATTAATATAAATATCAATATAATATTAAATATAAATAATAATTATAAATTAAATTAGAATAATAATGATTTCATCGATAAGAATAATAATGAGTATCTATATTTCGTACCCATTAAAAAATATATTTTTCTATATTCATAAAGACATTTCAAATATTTTCACTTTATTTAGCAAGTAATTAAATTCAAAAAAATTTTATTGAAAAAAGTATCTAATCAATCGACTCAGTTAAATACTTTTTGCAAGGATGTTCTCTTTTATCAAATGCCAATTTCACAATTGAATTACAAATTTTGCATTATCAAGGGTATACAATTATCATTTACCTTAAGATTGGTAATTTTTAACGCTTAGGGTTTAGAATTGAATCTGAAAATTTTAATATTAAAATGATCAAAATTTTTCCATTTGAAATATATTAAGTTTGCCTGGTTTTAAATACTGCCGTTTTCAATTTTTAAATTCTCATTCTAATGAGAAGGTATTGGTTTTATGTAAAATTTGACTTAGTCGGTTTTTATCAAATCTCCACAGGATAACTTTCGAAAAAAATGATCAAATTGGATTGAGCTTCAGCACACTTTTTTAACGTTTAACGTTTTAAATTATAAATTCTCAATTTTTAAACTTTACAGTTTTTTCTAATTACATTAAGTGCAGGCAGAATAACGTTCATAACCGCAGTCTACCATTGTCGATAAGACTAAATGCACTAGTAATCCATAACAAATTTTAAAATTTTCATAAATAAATATTGTTCATTTTGAAACTCTTTAATTTAAAGTTGCTGAATCTTGAATGCTTTCTCTGTCTGATTTCTAATTTAATTAGTCTTAAATTTATATTTTCTTATTGTTAATGAAATAGTCATACAAAAACTAATATTAACTACATTTTATAAAATGTTCTATATATGCGAGCGTCTGCATGAATAGGGTCCTTATGGCCGGTTCTAGTTTAGGTGATATTCGCTTTTATCTAAGTCAAGGTCAAAATTATTATTTTCGGTTAAAAATTAATCTTTCAAATTAATTTAAATAAACTTAACAGTCAAACCGATAAAACAAAATTAATGAAAAAAGAAACTTGACAAAAAATGCATGCAGCAGGAATCGAGCCCAGGCTTTCCGGTTACAAACTTGGAGCGCTACCGCCTGATATGTCGCATCGCGGTCCATATGACGTTCATGGATTTTTTAAAGCCATTTTTCTCGCGAATGACGGGAAAGCGCATTTTATTACTTTAGCATTTTACAACTTTGGTTGACCTATTACTGGGAGCTGTATGAATTCAAACAAAATTCCGAAGGGTGTAGCTTCCCCTTGTAAGCACACAATCAATCACGAATATAAGTCTCATTTCCCCCCTTAATCAATTGAATACCATCGATAAAATTCCAAGCGAAGCAATTGCGAAGGACGCATTGCCGACAATCCTCTGCGGACGTGCGTGTCATTGCGTCTAGATATGCGATCACTTCACACGGCAGGTTGTCGAGCACGGTATGCAGGACAGTAGGTCGACATCAGCATCTTCAGCAGACGCTTGGGGCCTTGCGATGCATCCTCTCCAGTCTCCGTGATCATCAACTCTTGTCTCTTCCTCTTGCGACAGCTTTTTCCAACCCCCACCACATCTCAGGCCCCGGGTCCTATTATATTCTCTTCCCATTCTCTCCCCACCCTTTTCCCTTCTCTCTCTCATACACTTATGCCACAACAGGCCCCCTCTCCCTCCCACTTTTCTCTTACGGTCCCACATCTTTCAGCTTACTTTCGAACCTCGCTGATTTCGGGGTCCAGCTCTTCGCAGTCGATTCAAGACATGTCGAAATGCGACTTGTTACGCGAAGCAAACTCTGCGAACGGGAATTCAATTTACGGGCCCACCGGTACCCACGTGGGTAAGACTTTTGCTACAGTCGAAAACCAATTTACAATCGATAGTGTGGAAAGTGAACTCGTTCGTCGAAGGCTGACATGTAGAGGGTCTTGAATGAAGAAATTTACAAGTGAGTGAAGAATTTAAGACAAGAAGAGGATTAACCAAATAAGCGAAATAAAATAAGAGAGACAAAGGAGAAAAAAGGAAATTGCATAGTTTTGCAGTTGATCAAACTGTCCTCCAGTTTATTAGCATCTTTCTGCGATTAATTTTCCGACAAATCTCCGTTTTTCGCGTTTCGGGGCTGTGTTTGTTAGTGCAATTTATCACGAGGTTTTAAGTCAGAGTTGTAGTGTGTTTCCTCTATGGTGAATCCTAAGCTGCGAGACGAGCGACCCCGGAAGCTGTGCTTCCGTCAAACAATTATAAAACTTCCGCTTGAGATCAACGTGCCTGGGGTTGCTGAGATTCGCAGAGTAATTATCGTTAAGTAAGTTTCAAAAGACCGAAACCCGCTATAAACATCGCTTAAGTACTTCCGCTTAATTACTTAATAAGCTAAAAGGAGGATCTGGGATTAAGATGAGAGCCTTCGAGATTATGTACCAGCACCTGCCCAGGAGAGAGTCAAGATCAAGATCGCTCGTGAGCATCGATTGAGGTCAACGTACCTCCAAAGGGCGAACAAAAATCAAGAAAAATAATATTTTAATAGATGATAATTATAATAATTATAATAATATTATATACAACGAAGAAACTTTTACAAAGAAGATAGTGTTCTGTACGAGAAACAGAAGTGAATTGTGTTTCGTAACTAAAAAAAGTGCTTCAAGTGTTAATATTAATTTTAAGATCTTTGCAAGCTCGAAAGATAGAGAAATAAAAACTCATCTAAATCTATATGATATCTCAAATCTGACTTTGATCTCATATAAAAACGAGAGGATTAGAAAAGAAGAAACGATTCTAGATCTTTATTGAACTTTAAGACAAGAGGAGAAACTAGAATAAAAGATTCGCACGCACGGATGAAAAGAAAAATATAGCCTGAGAGAAAGAAAGGTGGCACGTGTTATGCGAATAATCCGCGGTAAGTTGTTTATGGGGAAGTGGGCCAATGTCCTGAAGCTGTAGGTCGATCTGCGATACGAAACCCGAGGGCCAGGAAGGAAGTATTGGAGGCTTGCAAATTAAAAAAAAAGAAGTAGGGATAAAAGAACCGAAAAAAAATAAAGAAGGAAAGTAGGAAGCGAGAAAGGAAAGAGTAGAGGAAGTAAAGAAGGAAGTAAAAAATAAAAAATGAGCAGAAGAAATACGCCGCTGTTGAGCCTTAATTCATGCGAAAGGATAAGGCCAGAAAGGCCCAGGAATCCTATTCAGAGACTAATATGGGGCCCCGGGTCGCAATTTCAAGTTGGTCACGTGTGGTCTTCTGAAGATGAGGGATCCAATCCTCGAATGGCTCTCAGAAGGTGAGTGAAAAATTGTTCTTATGGTTGCATTCCTTATTAAATTTGAGTTACATGCGATTTAAAATATTTAATAGAAACTGATTATTGGTTTTAACTGAAATTTGTTTATAAAAGCGGAAGTAGTGTATTGTATAGTTTCAAAAATAGTATAGCAAATTAGACATAGTATTTGATTATTACATACTTGTCAGTAATTTAAAAAGTTTAAGGTATACTTTATGATTAAAAGTTAAAGTTCCTATCGGTTAATCAAATTTTTTATCTCAGAGATACATGTATTTTCTTTTAAACTAAGGAAAGAAATATTGCATAATAACTTACAACGAGGGTTCAGTTAGTATCTATGAAAATGTTCAAGATGTCATATAACGAGAAGGTGTAAATTACTTTTCTCGTAAAGCGAGAGCTGGAAATAAAATATTTTAAACGCAAATTGCAAATTAGTTTGGGCAAAAGAAGTTATTTTCAATTAAATCATATTTTTAGATGTAATTTTCATTTATAAATAAACTGTCTTATATATTTTTTAAAATGAGAAACACAACATGGTTAAGTTACAAATTTTAAACAATTTTCACTAATCGATGGATTGAGTTTAAAATAAGAACTTAAATTTATAGAACCTGTAGGGAAAAGTCGGGGAGTACCGGCTACTTGAGCCTTTTTATTAATAAACTAGCCGGTATCGATTGAAACAGCAACATAAAACGTTAATTATAATGTTAGTGCTTTTACCAACAACTACAAATCAGATATTCAAAGAATAATCATATCAGACAGGAAGAAAAGCAATTTACTTAAGGACCAAAAAAGGTTATTCAAAAGGAATGTCGGGTAACCCCGGCCTTTGAGAAAATCGTAATATTTGGATGTTTTCTCATAATATTGATCAAAAGGAAATCTATTTTATGAATTAAGACTTCAAAATTGTAAATGCTAGAATATGAGAAAATCTGTCCGGAGGCATGAAACGTAAATAAAACATAAATTCCACATCTTATTAATTTTATACAGGGTAATGGATGTTAACTGGACGGCGCTGCCCCAGTCTACCCTATATGAAATTTTAAAATTCAAATGTTTAATGTAAAACTATCACCGCCGTATCGTAAAGTTTGAATACATGAAGCTATGAGGTATTGTAAAATTACAATACAATACATAGTAAAAAATAAATTCAACTTTAAGAACACAATCTTTTAACAATGTAGAAAACAAATTATTTGGATAACGTGCTTTTTATTTCCTCACAATTTTCAGAGTAGTCAGCCACCTACTAATATTACACTAAAGTCTGCTCCAATTACAATTCCAATAGGAATCAAGGCAGAGGCATTCACACCAAGTATTAAGCACATCTTCTCGTTTCAGATTACTAAGGTTATACGAGGGCAGACAGTACAGAGAAGCAGCAGGATTCCTCATGAGACTGCCACATTACACTTTGAGGGCTGCTTTGCCAGATATTCCTATAGACCTTCTGATCGAAACTCTCCCCCACAGTCTGGCTCTCTTAGAGGCTCTATATTGCAGATTAATCGACCTCCATGTCGAGGATGCTAAAATTTTTAGGGTCGAACAGGTACTGTGGAAGGTCGTGAACCTGATCTCATCTACCCAGGATCACTTTCACCTTAGAATTTGGAGCAAACTCCTAGGAGCTCTCTACCAGATATCACCCAGTTCAAAAAGCGCTCTCGCCTTGAGAAGAAGAGCTTTGGAAAGAGCTGTCGAGGGTCTCGGTAAACATGGTTTGGTCCCTTCAAATCAGACTTCCGGCACGGAAAGCTCCACCTCACAAAATCTCGTCCCGCTACCAGTGGCCCTCAAAGAAGAGCTCGAAGCTCGCGCCGAAGCCTACAAGTTGGCACTTCACAAGCTCGAAAGCTCTGGGAAACACACGGGCACGCACAAAGGTACGGAACCATATAGACCGCAAATTTTGAATGACTTTTAGGGAAGTTGCCTAAGTATTTTAAGTAACCTCAGAAGTGAAAGAAATTGCTAACATAATTTGATATTTGAAGGGTGGGAGACCATAAAGGGGTAAGGAACATTTTTCCAAAAATCGGTTAATTTTATAAAAAATTCTAAAAAAAAATGACATGCAAATTGTGTTGAAAGGATTTTTTCAAAATCTTTTTTTTTTAGAATAATAATTGCGGATGTGACAAGCAATAAGGGGGCAAGAGACATGCTACGTGCCTTTTATCCCCCATGCGAGTACACGTGCCATTTCCAAGGCAAAAGATTATTTTGCTCTATCTTTCATAACTTTTCCTAACGTAATTCACATTCCTAGTTTCATAAAGAATTAATATAGCGAAGAGTTACTATTCTATACCATTAAGCCATTTCCCTTTCAGGGTAGGCGTGACACTACCCAATTCGGGTAGTGTTTCTAGGTGGATAGTTTTCTTGTAGTTATAAATAACTACAAGTTTGGGCTCACCACACCCATAATATGCCAACAGCACACAGTATTCTCGAATGGTCACCCATCCAAGTACTAACCGCGCCCAACGCTGCTTAACTTCAGTGATCTGACGAGAACTGGTTTTTTCAGCGTGGCTTGGCCGTTGGCCAATAATAATCTAATCTACAATAAAATCGATGTAAATCAAAATCTTTCCTTATATTATTCAAAGGTGAATATATAGCCGAATCCTACCCTCAAGTTTCGGTTTTCATTTTCTCGAAAAATAAACAGTTTCTGTAAACTATGTTCAGTTTCATTTAGTAACGCAGTTTATTGATACTAATCTATGTTTTTATTTAAAAATTTGCAAATTTCACTATTTTTAAATGCACGGAAAAAATTGTATAGTTTGAACAGAAAAACACTGAAAAATAAAATCAACAAAACTAAAATATATTCGAAAAAAGTTATTTTTATTTTTGAAACAGCCAACTGTATATCCGATTCATAATTTTTCATATCTTTGAATCAGCTATGTGACTTCGTGAGTTTCAAATATAATTCAAAATTGAAACATCATATGAAATTTTTGGTTAGTAGGGAAAACGGAAATATGATATAAGTTGAAATCTAAGTTATGGAAAAATATACAAATTTTAAAACCAGTTCTGCTATCAATTCCACTTATTTTAATTTCAACTAGATCTTTTTAATCTTTAGAATTTTAACGTAAACTATATTATCATTAGATTATTTATAATTAATCAACGCCATATTCAGACTTCCAACATTTAGATTTCAGCTACATATTATTATCTTTGTTTTTGAGGATTTAAAAATGTCTTTCATTAGTAATAATAGTAATAATAATAGTCAAAATAAATTTTGCTGCAAATCCCTAATTGAAAGATTTTGCCAATATCATTGATTAATTTTCAACGATATATGTGGCCAGATCAAAAATAAATATCGTTGGTACAGCTATACATTTTTTCCGTGTGCTTAGAAGACAAAAATCGTCTGTCACAGTGCGATCTCGTCACAATAAGTCTTCATTTTCTCAGAAGTCAAACAGTTTGTTCGATCGAACTTTGTTTTCCGTATTCAGCACCCTCGTATCTCGGAAGCATGTTTTTATTTGTGTAAAAAAATTTCAATCTGATTTTAAGTCGCTACCGAAAGCCGATTTTCAAAAGCTGTGAAATTCTAACCTAAATATTCTTGGATGATTTATACGGAATTGGCTAAATTTTTTAGATAAAACCTTTTTTATTGGCATTTATAAACTGAATACCTCAAGGTCAGAAGAAAACTATTATTCTTTGCGATTTGGATTCTAGATAATTTTGTATGCTCTCCTGTAAAATTGTCATGTTCTCCCTTACCCCTTATGGACTACCATCCTTCATCTGCCTTCAAAAGTTCATATTTGTATAAAAGTTCAGAAAATTTTCAAAAGGTAATCAATTTTTATATTGAAAAACTATGATAATTGGTCCAGTTCGGGGACCCGGTTCCCGAAGACAGGCGCTTTTTAAAAACCATAAAAATAATTTTATTTAATACTTGATATTGATATTGAAATTTATTTTCTATAAATATGAAATAAAACGTTAAATAAAGCGAGACTAGTATAAAAAAAAATTAGCCATTTATAAAAACTTTTATAATGTTGGCACTGTCTAGTATTACGAAATTTTCCGCAATCCAAACGAGCTGGAAATCGGTTGAGTATGCGGAAAATTCCGTAATACTAGACAATAAGTAAATGGTTAGTGATCTACCTACGTAACTGATGAATATTCTAATGTTTTCGTAGGAAGATATTAAGGTGGGTCAATGTTAGGAATTAGCCCGTCTTAGGGAACATTCCCCTAAATTCTGAAGGCTCAACTGAAAAAATTGTTAATTCTTTCATTTGAACATTTATAGACACTTCAGATAGGTCACCATAGCTGAATCGTAAAATTCAATACAACCTTGGAATGAACATAAAATATAAACTCGTGTTTTATCTAGCAATTTATGATATGAAATGTGTGAAATGCGCTTTTCCTGATTGACATGAGGGCATAAAAATTTACAGCTTTTCTGCAATTCTATTTTTTATTTAAAAGTGGAAAGGGGGACGAGGTATTTAATGAAAAATAGTCCCTTGAATGAAAGTAAAAAATGAAGTCAAGACTAAAACTATAGATTTAAAAAAATGTACTACCATTGTAAACATTGAAAACGTCAAATGAGGAGAAATTGGAGTATTGAGCTCGTTTTCCAATCCGAAACAATTTGTGTAAGAAACTCAATTAAAAAGATTTAATTACAGATTTATTTCAACGAGAGAACTTTCCAATTAGCGAAAATTCGAAATGAGAGTAAAATCAAAAAATAATTGCAAGTAATTCGAACCAAACAATTGAAACAAGAAGCAAACATTTGAAACTAATTACTTAATTACTATCTACGTTGCAAAATATATTGAATACTAAACAATTATTTATAAACAAATTAGCAAAACCCCTCCTCTCGATAACTCAAATTCTGTTTCAAACTCTGATAAAACATAAGATAAAATTGTATAATGATGAAATTTTAATGTTTTTAAGCATTGTTAATAATTCCCAAAGAAATACTCTAGTGTATTGCGTGACGAGGGTCGAAAGGCAACAACTTAACGGCCCGAGTCATGCATTCAATTTTTCATCATATTCATAATCGAAAATTCGACTTGAGATGCCTGTGGAGCGGGTCGACAATCGAATTTTCTACCTTAGGGAAGAAAGTGACACAGGCATCGAAAGTCGAATTTTCGATTGAGGTATGATGAAAATGTTATTTTTTCATTGTTCTTGTGATCATTTCAAAAGTATATTGTAGTAATAATGTAATGTAATAATATATATATAATTATATAAATAATATAATAATGATAATATAATATATAAGATGGTAGCTCTAAGAAAGCATCCACAGGCGACTGTTGTCACCTCCAACGCTCGCGGCCGCAGTGTAAGGATAACTGTGGCCATGATGAAAAACCGGGTTCACCCGAGAACAAGTTGAAAAAACAGATATAAATATAATAATATAATAATAATTGTAGTAATATTTTATTAAAGTATTGAACAAATTATGCAATTTTCGCCCTCTTGTTTACCAGTTTTAATATTTAAAAAAAAAGTCGTGAAAATTAAAATCAGTGTTTGAATTCAGGATATAACTTTAAGAAGGCAGAAAAATCAATAATAGAGTAAAATATGTCTGAACCTTGGTCTCAATTCAGAAATTCAGACCATTTTTGCTGAATGTAATCTAAACAAAGGACCCCGCACCAAATGTACAGAAAAAAGCCTTATGATAAAAAATTCTAAAAAAAAATTTTTCTTGTATTTTCGAACCTGCAAACTGAAAATTCGAAAGAAAAATGTCAGAAAGATGGACAGTTTTTAGACAAACACTTGTCCAAAGTTTCGATTTTTACATGTATGTTAATGGAAAAATGCTTATTTTAGCAAAATGTTTTTTTTCCTCAAAAACGCTATGATAGATTTGACTAAAACTTTTATATTTTGACGATCAGGCGTGCCGAATCAAAAGATTCATACCCACGAACTAGAAAGATTAACGATTCTTTGGGTATACAGCATGTTTTGGGGGTGTTTTTGTACCGTAAAAATCCAAGTAACATATGTAAATCATCATTTCTTAGTAACCAAAATCAATAGAGATTTTTATTCAACTGCTACGGTATGAAACGACTTTCCAATAAGTGGAGTAAGCGCACATAGCAAAAATGGGGGGATGGTAAAACATCCCCTAAAATTAGGTCAAAACATATTCTTGCTATGTACGCTTACTCCACTTATTGAAAAGTCGTTTCATACCGTAGCAGTTGAATAAAAATCTCTATTGATTTTAGTTACTAAGAAATGATGATTTACATATGTTACTTGGATGTTTAGGGTAAAAAAACACCCCCAAAAACATGCTGTATACCCAAAGAATCATTAATATTTCTAGTTCGTGGGTATGAATCTTTTGATTCGGTACGCCTGATCGTCAAAATATAAAAGTTTTAGTCAAATCTATCATAGCGTTTTTGAGGAAAAAAAACATTTTGCTAAAATAAGCATTTTTCCATTAAAATACATGTAAAAATCGAAACTTTGGACAAGTGTTTGTCTAAAAAGTGTCCATCTTTCTGACATTTTTCTTTCGAATTTTCAGTTTGCAGGTTCGAAAATACAAGAAAAAATTTTTTTTAGAATTTTTTATCATAAGGCTTTTTCTGTACATTTGGTGCGGGGTCCTTTTAAGTTATGAAAACATTAAAATAATAAATAAAATAAATAACATAAATAGAATACATTGCAATCTTGCTGTAAAAAACTTTGAATTCATTTGGTAAAAGCGCGTAAGCTGTACCTTGGACTGCATTACAAAAATCACGTTTTTAACTCTCCTCTTCTCAATGGATACAATTTCGAATTTATTTCGTTCTGATTAACGTGTAGAATCATAAAATGGGATACAATTAACACAGTTTTAAAATCATAGGAATAAAATTATAGCCTGCAAACGATTTTTTGTTAAGCGTTTATTTATTTATTTTTTTTTTGAAAATCGATTATAGCACATTTCTTCCATTTTTGTTTCCTCATAGAGGAAGCTTTGTAATGGTAACATTTTCCAAAAATTTTAAATTCATTTAATTGAACCTTCCTCAATTTAAAAATGTCTAATACAATGTTCTAAGCAATTGTCCGGATGTGTGTGTGTGTGTCACACTTTTTTGTGAACACGATAACTTGAAAACGGTTGCAGATAAATTGAAGAAATTTGGAGGACTTATTTTTCCTACTAATATCTTGACACTGACCGAAGGATTTCTAAAAATATTTGTTTCATTTGTTTTAGCACTTAATAATATTTTAAAAATCGGTTTTTATAGTAAAACTTTTTTCATTCACATAATTCAAAGTTGATGCAACAATATAAAAGATTCCTTGCTTCGAGACGAATCGATTGACCTATAATATTTATATATTTTATTCAAGCGTAGGGAACTTATGGTAAATCATATATTTTGAAAATTGGCTTTTTATATTAAAACTCTTTTTATTAACATAATTCAAAGTTGATGCAAAAACAGAAAAGATGTGTTGATTCGAGACGAATCGATTGACCTATAATATCAATACATTTATTGAATAGTAAGGAAGCTATTGTAATGCATAATATTTGAAAATACGGTTTTTTACAGTAAAACTTTTTTCTTCAATATAATTCAAAGTTGATGCAAGAATATAAAAGATTCTTTGGTTCGAGATGAATCGATTGACCTACAATATTAATAGATTTTATTAAAGAGTAGGGAAGTCATGGTAATTCATATATTTTTAAAATCAATTTTTATACTAAAAATTTTCTCATTCTGATCATTTAAAGTTGATGCGAGAATAGAAAAGTTGTGTTGATTCAAGACGACTCGATTGACCCATAGCACTGATATATTTTACTGAAGAGTAAGGAAGCCATGGTAATGCATAATATTTGAAAACACGATTTTTTATCGTAAAACTTTTTTCGCTCACATAATTCAAAATTGATTCAAGAAGGGAAAAGATTCCTTGATTCGAGGCAAATCGATTGATCTATAATATTAATACACTTTATTGAAGATGAAGGAAGTTATGCTCATTTATAATATTTGAATCATCTGTTTCTAACAGAAAAATTTTTTTCATCGACATAATTCAAAGTTTGACGCATGAATAGAAATTATTTTTTTATCATAAATTTTCAAATAGAATAATTCTGACAATTTTTGTAAAAAAAAATCATAAAACTGGGAAAGGGATAGGGTGCGACAGAACTTTTCCCTTCCCTTTTCCAGCTCGAAAAATTATCATTTCGAATACAAAATTTGATTTGCCTGATTTGTCTTTGTATTTAAAAAATTGTTTGTATTATTTTGTATTTTTGGTAAATTTCTATTTTTAAATTGATCAAAATGAAGACTTTGGTTTGTCTATTGTTGAAAAAAATAACTAATGCTTCCTCTATCAGGAAGCAAATACATTTGCTGACGGGAAGCAAAGTGCTCGTGAAATGAGCACCATATAATTATAAATACAAACAAAGTGGAAACACTCGAGATCGAATTCACAGCTAGTTTAATTAATATCTCCCAAACTTACAGAGTCTTTTTATTTTGTTTCTATTATAAGCCCACAAAGACTGGTTAAGATATCTCATAAATTGATTGAGATATTTCAAAATCATTTAAGTTACAGGTTTTAATTCCCGCTACACGGTTCGTATGGGTGTTTGGACTCTTTTTCTTTTTCTTAGTACTTTGCGGCGATTCTCAAAAACTAACAAAACAAATTTTGTCAGCAGATAGTGGAGTACAAGCAGCTTCACATCAGAGACAATTATCCCTAAAATACAGCGAGGTTCAGCAGCGTCTGATTGATAATCAGAGCCTACTAAATACTCTAGAAAAATCAACGGAGGAATCTCTGAAGAATCTTCTGCTTGAATTGAAACGTCGAGTGGAACAAGACAAAGAAGCCTTGAGACAGTGGACAGCCCTAAGAAAATCGAATGTTGATTCCGAGGCGAATAAGAATCCAACTCTGGCTGCCAGGTTACTACAGTTCTCCCGGGGATGTGCATTGGCATTGCAACTCATGAGCGAAGACAGCACTCAGGTAAGGGGCCGTCCATAAACTATACGTTATTAATGTTGGGCTCTTTTTGACCAACCCGTCCCCCCTCATTGACAAACTTAATTTTGTCTCTCCCCCTCCCGCCGCCCTCAACCCTGAATTAAATTTTCAATGAAATAGTTGCATTTTCAACCTGCAAAGATGCATTTTCAACAAAGTGATCGAATTTTCAAACAAAAAGGATTACAATTCAAGTAAAAACAGTTGCATTTTCAAACCAAAGAGATGCATTTTCAACCTAGACGTTTCTATCATAAAAGAAGATTTTTCAGTCCAAAAGGATGAATTTTCAACAAAAGAGTTGAATTTTATACCAAAAAAGATGAAATAGCTGAATTTTAAGCCAGAAAGCCGACTTTTTTAGAAAAATTGTCAACCCAAAAAGTTGAATTTTAAACAGAAAAGTTCATTTTCAGCCAAGAAAAATGACTTTTCTATCACAAAATGTGAATTCTCAGCCAAATAGTTGAACTTTTAACTAAAAAATCTGCGAGTTTGAGCGCGCCTAGTGTACGCGGCTGTTGGATATCGCGCTTCGTCGTCGATAATATATTTATCTCGAGCTGCGCGCTCGGTCTATGTACTTTCTCTACATTTGTGCACTGACCTTTTAAAGTTAAATGTCAAAGCATCAACAACTGTCATCAGGTCATTGTGAATTCTCTTTTGTTAAAGCTCCTTCGGCTTTAAGGAACACATTCTCGTCGTGCTTCGCACTCGATTTAGGCCAAAATGCGAACTTTTCTACATCGAGTTCAACTCTATTATATCAAATGTTTATTATATTTATTTATGTATCTCGACCTGGGACTGCTTATTCAGATATTGAAAAATAAAATAAAAATTTTATTTGTCATGATTACTTTAATATTTGTACTTTATTTTGAATTATTTTTTTCGTAGCTTGTGTCGTTTGTCCAAAAAATTTTATTTTTAATTCTTAATTTTACTTTTTACGACTTTTTTCGTCTTTCAATTTTTTTCGTACCTTGTGTCGTTTTTCCAAAATAGTATATTACGACCCAAGGCCAGAAAGTTGGATTTCCGGGCGTGTGTGATATGAAGGCCGAGACGAACCCGAGGCTTCATATCACGCACGCCAGGGCATCCAATATTTCTGGCCGTGTGTTGTATACTATTTTTCTTCATCCCCAGCCGAAAGTACGTTTCATAATTAATCTTAATTAATAAAATGCGTTGTCGGCTGCTAGCTCGGATGCTTTTTCTTCTGTGGCCTGCATCAGCACGCGCGCCACCTCGCGTTGCGCCGCTGCTGCTCTCGGGTCAGCTGAGCGGATGCATGGGATTCGGTCGCCCGCCCGATTTTTGCAAAGCCGTGGCGGAGCCGAGGTTTTGCTGGTCGGGGCGGGTATCAAAAACACATATTTTTTTATTTTTTAGTAATACTTCTTCCTCGTCCGCAAAACCTTCAGATGAGGAGTCGACCATTTCAAATAATAATTAAAATTTAAAAAAAAATTCAGTAATAATAATAAACAATAACGTTCAACGATCAGTTTTGAGGTTGATCACACCGACGCTTTTTTCCATTCACCTGTCAAGATAAATATTTTTCAGAGGCTAAGTACATAATAACACAATACTGAGCGTTGCTATGTCAGGTTGCTACGTTAGCGAGCCACAAAAATCTCGCAGCCAATCAGAGATCGGGTTAGCTCTAGCAGGCCGCAAAATCCACTGCTCCCGGAGAGAAATGCGGCCGGAAAGACGTACTTTCGGCTAGGGAACGAAGAAAATTTAATTTTTTTATTTTTAATGTTATTTTTCACTATTAAAATAAAAACTACCTATCCTGTCAAAAAATGATCTGTTAAAAATTTGTACCTCTTCTTTCGGTGAACAAATTTTGTCTATTTATTTTTTTCTTAGCTTGTGCCGTTTGTCCCAAAATAAAATTTTTTATTAATAATGTGGTTTTTTATGAATAAATCAAAACCAACTCATCCTATCAAAAAGTGATTCAGAAGAAATTTGTAGATCTTTTTTGGGTGCACAATTTGTGTTTTCTTATCTTTTTTCGTATTTTGCATAGTTTGACCGAAAAATGAAATTTTTTATTTTTCATTATTTTTTGTGCGATCAAAATTAGAATTTTCGATTTTTCAAGAAAAATCAAAAGGTTGTTATGATAATCTTGCAGGGCTTTCGATAATCAACGTTTTCCTTTTCTTAATTTTTTTTCATATCGTGCGTTTGGCTTAAAATTTTCATTTTCCGTTGTCTTTTTTTAATTTTGAAAATACTATAACTCTGATAATTTCATTTTTATCGAAAAAAGTCGTGAAGATAAATTGTTCGAATTTTTAAGTACTATAAAGAACCGCAAATAGAGTTTTTAAATCTTAAAAAAATGGTATCAAATATTTTCAAATTGCTGTAACTTTTTGAATTTCGATCTAAATAGCTGGCTAACGAACTTGACCTTCAGTTTCTGACACTCAAAGAGTGTACGAAAGGCCAATCTAATAGATTAATTTTTTCAAAAGTTATCGTGGTCACAGGCAGACATACAGAAAGACATACATACAGACACATTCGTAAAAACGTGTTTTTCGGGTTCAGCGGGTCTCAAAACATGGAAATTTGACAAAAACGGGAGTGGTCCAATTTTACACAAATTTAATACCTTCTCTGATGAGAATGTAAAAAGGTAAGTTTTCAACCAAAAATTTAATGGTCAAATTTTCAGTTTTATAAATTAATCTTTAACAGGAAAAAACGAACTTTCAAATAGCTGAGTTTAACCAAAAAAGATAAAATTTTGACAAAATAGATGAATCCTCAGCCAAAAAAACGAATTTAAAAAATAAAAAATAAATCAATTTTCTATCAAATGGTTGAATTTTCAACTTACAGAGAACCAAAATGGAAGTTAAATTTTCAGATTAAAAAAATTAATATTTAATCAGAAGAAAAACAAATTTCAAAAAATAAGCCGAACCTTCAACCAATTAGTTTAATTTTAAAACCAAAAAATATACATTTTTATCCGAACAGTAAAATTTTTAAGCAAAAAAAAAAATTCACGCCAAGAGGATTAATGTTCTACCAAAAAAGATGAATTTTCAACAAAATTCTTTAATTTTGAAGCCGAAAAGACGAATTATCTACAAAACAGTTAAATTTTCCACCCAAAAATATGATTTTTGAACGAAACTTTTAATTTTCTACCGTGTAGTTACATTTTCATATAATTAGTTTAATTTTCTACCAAATTATTTAATTTTCAAGCTAAAAAGGCGAATTGTCTATAAAAATGTTAAATTTTCAACCCGAAAATATGAACTTGTGACCAAAAAGTTCATTTCATCTTCAATGAAACAAAATGAATTTTTTACAAATTAGTTCAACTTTAAAAACCAAATAAAAAAAAAAATAAAAAAAAATAGAACATAAAAATAAAACCAAATAGACCAAAAAAGACAATTTAAAAAAAAATACATGAACTTTCAACCAACTAGTTGAATTTTCATCTAAAAAAGATCAATTTTCAATTAAAAATATCATTTTCCCGCAAAAAAATGGAGTAGTTACATTTTCAGTAAAAAAAATTATTTCTCAATAAAAAAAACTAATTTTCAACAAAAATTATGAATCTAAAAAAAATTAATAGTCAACAAAAGAGTTCAACATTCTTTAATATTTAAGATCTGATGAGAGAATCCAGGTAGTTTCCGAAACGTAATCGATTTTTTTTTTAAATAAATTGGGTTATTAGTATGGAAGATGTCGTTTTTCTGAGATTCTCTTCCTTTAAATTTATGAATTGTTGAATGTTGAAGCCAAAAAGACAAATTGTCTACAAAAAATTTGAATTTTCAACCCGAAAATTAAACAAAAAACAGTTGAAGTTTCGACCAAAAAATATAACTTTAACAAAATAGTTGCATTTTCATTAAATAATTAAACTACTTATGTACTGAACTTTATCTAAGTTCTTAACGTTATTCCCACTGCCCCCCCCCCCCCCCCTAAAGTTGGTAACGTAAGTTATGGAGGGCCGCTAGCTTGAAGATTCAAGTCTATTCCTGAAAACCCGAATAAAAAGCCCTGAAGGGTACCAACGCGATGTTATATTATGCAAGTTTGCCAGCAACAGTTGCTGCTCGTTAACTTACACTCGATTAGTTCTCGCGCCACTTTCGCCTTTATTCTTCATGCTTTACCTGCCATCGTATGATTTATATTCGATTTTCTCGAGAAAAAAGCACTGACTTTTAAGACTTGGTACTTACGTGAGAGTTCCTTTCAATACTCAGGTACCAATATTGAAACAGAACTTTACGTCTTTTTATTATTATGGGACTGTTATAATAAAAAGTTCGAGAAAGTCTTATAATAATCGTGAAAAATGAAATGATTATGAAAAATAGTTTAAGAGTGGATTTGGAATGTTTCATGCAAGCAGAGAAAAGAAAAATGCGATTCCTAAATAATCTCCATTTAACACAATTTCTGAGACACACTTTTCTTATTCTTCTAACAAAATTGGTCAATTTCCTGACATTTTCTTTTAAAGTAGCGGTTGAAGTTGAACGGCAAAAAATACAGACAGCAACTTGTTGTCACTCGTCGTTACTCGAAAGGAGAGTGACATCAATTTTCTAACGGCACCAGGGAAATCTCTATTATAGGCAATGGTCACTTGAAACTCTTGAAAGTTTCGCATATTCTCCAACTTTTACAATAAAAATAGGAAAATGATTTTATAAAAGGTGAAAGCTTATCAAAAAGTTTACCAGAGTTTTTTTCTCTGTAAGACTGAAAGACCTGGAAAATATTTAAATCTTCGAGATTCAATCATTTTTTAATGATAAAGAATATTCATTTGATTTCAAAGTTTTCAAATATAATTCTAACCCTTTTATTTGTGAGTAAGCGCAGTCTCGGGTGATTAAAGTTTCCTAATTGAAAGAACTGAAGCTGCCTTTTTAAGCATAATTGACTTAAATCCAGTGAAAAATCCGCGTTTAGGTCTCGGACTTCGGCAGCCAATTTACTACATTTAAATTCAAGCCCAGCTTAACTTTTAATCTCGGATTGCGCTAACTAGTGGAGTTTAACTGTCGCAAATTATTCTGGCGGTCGACTATCTGTAGAAATTTTGTTTCACCGACATCAGTGGCTTTTATATATTTAAGCACTCCCTTTATTATATTTAATTCACATTAAATCCAACACTGCAAGTAGATACAAAATTGTTATTTTGAAACTCGATATACCAAGTGGTCCGCAAATTACATTACAAGTTAACGAGACATTAGGATTTTATGAAGTACATCGTAAATTTACTATGATTACGGTGAAACTGTAAAAAGGAAATAAAAAGGATGCACCTTGAGGTTTAATACTTATTTAAAAAGATAAAGAAGTCGTAATCCAGAGAAATATATTTCAGGATGCTATCGGAAAACTCACAATTTTCTGATGATATCAAGTTTTCTCATTTCCTATTTTTTTATTTTTGATATGCTATATTTGGTATATACTTCTTATATTATTGTAAAATAATATCTAAAGCGTTATATAGGCAAGCTAGTGCTACATAAATGAAGGGTACAAGGGTATTAGGGCCTAAGTGCCAAAACTCAAATCTTACAGGAAACACAGAAAACTGTCTAACTTTCATGCATTTTTTTTTAATTTCATTCGAACTATTTCTCAACTCTACTGAATCATGAAAAGTACATTCTCAAAGAAGCAACCGTCTCCGAAAAAACTTTTGTCAATGGTACGGCGCGTCCCCAAATACGAAAATATTGACACACAGACTTGCATAACTTTTTAATTTTCTAATTTACAAAACCAAAAAGTACTTTTCAGCGCTTACTTAGCTTTATTTAATCGTGAAAAGTACAGGCAAAAATAATTAATCACTTTAAAAAAACATGGATTTTGACCCACTTCAAAATCGAACTGGACCATAATCTTCTACAGAGATATGAGTTTAATAACAAAAATTAGGTAATACCAGTAAAACGACTACCGAAATTTGGCATTTACGCCCTTATACCTCGGGACTCTTTAAATAGTATAAAATGAGTCAGAGATTCAATTTAATTTTAATTATATTTTTTTTTTTATTTCTTAGCTATTTTCCAAGCAATCTTATTTATAAGACTTATTAGAGTCTATTAAAATTGTATACTTTCAACTTTACGTTATAGAGGCACGCGAAATATTTTAGTCACGGTTCTCATTCCTATAAAGAAAAAACATCGCCCGCTGTAGTTTGTGGTTACAGTTTCGGTTCAATGATCGTAATATGAATTTTTAAAGGGTCTGGAGGTTACACGTACCTGTGGCATTTCCATAGAATAATGTAAGACACGCTAAAAAACATTTCACTTTTACAAGTTTACAGGTTTTAGTTTTTAGGTATTTAAAAATATAAATATCTGAAATCTTCTGAAATATCTGAAGTCACTTGAATTCACCGGTACTCACTTTAATTCACTTAAAGTTGCCTGAATTCTCCTAAAATTTACCGAAACCGTAATTTAAAATCACAGGAAGTCACATGAAGTTACATTAATTTACATGAAGTGACTTCAATTCATTAAGTCACATTGAAATCACATGAATTTACATGACGTCATTTGAATTCTCTTGGAGTCAGTGAATTCTTCAGACATTTGCAAAGTCACTTCCATTCAAAGAATTCTCTTGAAGTCACTTGAATTTCCTTGAAATCTTCTGAAGTCGATTATTATGGAGTGAGCAGTAGGGTGGGTAAAAAAAATTGGAAATCAAAAGCAGTTTTTCACTGAAAAGTTGCATTTTGGGTCCCTAATAAACTGTGTAAAAGTTTAAATAAATCGATCAATATGCTCAGTAAGTTTAAAAAATTCGTAATTTTCAGAGTCTTGAAAAAATCTTTAATAATAATTTTCATTCATATATGTATACTACAAAATATGCCCAGTTTAAAAAAATGTTGTAATATTCCAATATTTTCATTTTTTCTAGGAAGAAATCTCATTTTTATAAACATCAAAAAACTAAAATAATTTTTAAAAGCTTTGCAAACTATCCTACATTTTTTGAGCACACATCAATTTCCTCGCACTCAAAATTTTGGTAGTAGTAGTAGTATACCATTAAGCCATTTCCCTTTCAGGGAAATAATGAAAATTTTGGAAATTTTTGCAATTTCGGTAATTTATATTAATTTTATCGATAATTTATAATCATTTATCAGTGATTTTGGTATTTTACCACTTTGTGCTGTTCCAATCGCTACACTCGCAATCCCTGTTTTAAGTCAAACGTCAGCGCGATAGTGAGTTTACCACTCCTGAAAACTGCCTTAAAAAGATTTTATACAGCACTTTTGATACGCAGTTCGAACTGCGCATCAAAACTGCCTTATAAAGTCTTTTTAGGGTAGTTGTAAAGATTATTAATATAATGTGCCACTTTACGGAACGAAGAAAGGTGTCAAAAAGCGACTTTATCATGCCTATGCCGGAAAAAATTATTTTAGTCCTTTGACGTTTATACAAATAAAATTTTGTCCTATAAAAACTGACAATATTGAAATCCTATCACATTTTTAAAAACTGGGACATTGCTCGGCCTATTTCAAATTTGACACGTGTTCTAAGGGAACCAAAATGAAACTTTTCAGTGCTAGCCTGTTTATAATTTTCAACTTTTTTTGACCCACCCTGGGGAACAGTGAGACGATCAGAATCTCTTTACAGTTAATGAAGTTCCGTGTCCAGAGGACGCTGAAGTCCTTCGAAATATCTGGATTCACTTGAAATCACATGAATTCACATGAAAGGACTTGAAGTCATTTAAAATCACTCAAACTGTTTTGAAATCTCCTGAAGTCAAAGAAATCTTCTAAAGTCGATGAAATATCCTGAAGTATCTTGAAGTCAAAAGTAGATGTACACTAGGGTGGTCTAAAAATACATTGGAATTTTTTTTCTAGTATTTTCCTGCATACCCCCCCCCCCCCCGTTTGTTCAAATTCACGAAGAAATAAATCCTTTTTTTTCCAAATATGATATTTAAAGGCCCACCAAGCCCCATGAAATTGAAAACATATATCCCATAAGAAACAAGACGTGTATGTATATTTTATTCAGAATCGTCAATATTGCGTGGGCTGACTTGACCCTTAACATTTCTTTTCAGCAAAAATTGGGTTTCGCGAGTTTTTGACGCTAATTATTTTTTCTTTTGCCATTTTTTTAGTATAAATAGTTTCTAATACATAAAATATTACTTTCAACTGAGAAATAAATGTTCAAGCAAATTGTTTAAACAATTTATTATAGTTCATAGAAATTCTCTCTTAGAATAGAATTGGAAAGTCGCGGTTTTTCTGAATTTTTCAGCTTCCCTTCAACTTTTCAGATAGAACGAGGCAATGATTGATCAAAGTTATCAAAAATAATTATTTAAATCATTTATCATTATTTATATGAATATTCTCTTAGAATAATGCTAGACAGTTGCGTTTTTCTGAAATTTTCCACTTTTTGTCCCCTTTTCAATTTCAGTGAGGTAATAACTACTTCAACTTAACATAATTACTCAAACGGTTTATTATTATTTTTGATAATATGCATCCTCTTTGAATAATGCCAGAAACTTACGGGTTGTTCTGAAATTTTCAGCATTTCTTTGATTGTTTAGATATGAATAAGTAATAAATGAACATCAACAGTAGTCATTTTTTGAATAGTCTTTCATTTTTTCGGAATGAAGTATTTTTGCTCTTCTGCTTATTAAAAAAAAGTTAATTTCGAGAAAAAGGCTGTTTTACAGTAAAAATAAAAACAAAGGATGGAATAATTAGGAGTAGGTGGGAGGAGTGGGTCTGCAAATAACATGTAAAAATTTTGTTTGGAATTAAAACACGAAGTTTATTGCAGAGCCTAAAATAAACACTGTTTACTATTAGCCCCCTTCCCTTTTCCTGAAGAAAACAAGTTGTCATCGCTGATTCTATACATATATAAAAATATTAAAGATTCCAATCAAATGATTAATTGCTATGAAATCTAGTGTGAAATAAAAAGTAAATGAGTAATTTTTGAGTTTCTTTTTCAGAAAGAACATATTGACAAAAGAAAGAGATTGCTTAACAAAATAATTCTCCTTCATGTTTATTTATTATTTGTTCAAAACTGAAAACTCAAAGAAAAGTTCAAAACTTCAGAAAAAATCGCAACTTTCTAGCATTACTCTAAGAGAAGATAGTTATAAACAATAATCATTTTTCTCAAACTAATACTTATTAATTTGCAATTACTATTACCTCACTCTAACTAAAAGGTTGACAAAAGTTGGAAATTTCAGAGAAAACAGCAACTTTCTAGCATTACTCTAAGAGAAAATTTGCGATAAACAATAATAAATTATTTAAGAAACTAATTTACACATCTAATTATCAGTAGAAATTAATATTTGATGTATTAGAAACAATTTGAACTACAAGAAACCGCAAAAAAATAATATAAACCATATAAAACAGACTTATGTAGGTGAAATTCAAAAAGCAATTATTGATTCGTATTTTATGGCTAATTGTGAAGGAAAATGTTAAGAATCAACTCGATACACCTAATATTGACGATTCTGAATAAAATTTACAAAAAAGTATTTTTTCTTATTGGAAATACGTTTTAAACTTCATGGGGCTTGCGGGACCACTAAATATAATTTTTTCTTAACAAAACAAAACGTATTTATTTTTTGGTGGATTCGAAAAAATGTAGGGGGATATGCATGAAAATTCGAGAAAAAAAATTTGGACCTCCCTAGTGTAAACCCGATCGGTCGAGTTGTCAACCCCTCGCATGCCTTGAATAAAAATCGCACCAAAACGAAAAAAAAGTTATAATCACGTGTTCATCAATTGTACAAATGTTTGTTATCTTGGCTAAAAAAAATTACCCTGAATTCTGAAATTCTAAAACATCATTTATCCAGTCACCAGTGTAATAAATATTCAAGATATAAAAAGCTTCTAGCCTCTAGGTGCATAAAATTTGAAATATGTGTCGCGAAATGTGAGAGCTTTATGTGCTTAATTCTTATACATTTTACGACCCCATCTTATATTTGCTTCAAGACCGTGTAGCAAATAAAAAATACAAAAATATGTTACAAAGAAGCTTTTGAATTTCAGGAACTTCACGCAGGCGAGAATCTAGGCGACGACTATGAAGAAGAATCCAGCAGTGCCGGATATCATACGGACGAGAGTTGCAGCCCAACTCCTGAACCAGGTATCTCGAGCGTTATTGCTGCTAGTAATCTCAGCGAGACGCTTCAAAACTTATCTACCTTAGACGAGGACGTCGTCGTCAGCGTCGAACGTCTCACGGAAAAATATGGGTCGCTGTACGCTCATGCACATTTGCACACATTGGATGCACTCGATGCTCTGGAACCCCTTCGAGGCGCCCCTGAACTGAAAGCCAAGATTCTTTATTCCGTCGTGGTGGTAAGTACATTTGCACCCTGAAAGGGAAATAAAATCTACCACCTTCATGTCTTCGCCCTCTGGGGTTACGACAAATTGATTTTTCCTTTCCATTTCTCTAAAAGACTTTAGATGCCTCAATTTTTATATGCAAAAGTAAACGGGAGTTGCAGGTAAAGTTAGAGCAAAATGTTCAGTATGCCAAAAAAAAGAACGTTCGAAGATTTAGGGAGAGGTATACAACGCAACTGTACAGCACATGCAACGAGCAGTGCTTCGTCTCACCGACGACCCATCAATAAGTCCTTTGTAAAAAAATGTCATGTCACATGGGAGCGCGATGTCAACGCCGGTAGGAATATTCACAAGAGAGGACTCATACGGGAAGGTATCATCGACAAACAAAAAATTCCCCGTCCCGATGCCTGTTCTCCTCCTGAGAAAAAAAAACAGAGATTAAATTAGCCCTCACGACACGATCCGACGCCACGGTCAGCCAGTAACATCACATACGTAGCACTGCGTAAACGGGAGTATATTCACGCAAAACCAAACAAATCGCTAGAGAGGGTATTTTACTTTCACTGAAATTTTTAGTTTCCTAGTTTATTTATCTTTAATTAATAAAATCTTGATTATTTAAAAAATGTCCTCTCATATTTAACCTTTGAAATTTGACGACTGACCTCTGAAATGACATTTCATCTTTGACCTCTGACCCCTGAAATATGACATTTCATCGTTGACTTCGGACTTTCCAACTTTCACCCCTGACCACTGCAATATAGCATTTTATCACAGACTTCTGACTCCCCAACTTTCACCTCTGATCTCTCAGCTTTCTCATCTTACCTTTGATATCTTACCTTCTCCCTCCCTTCCGGTACTGATTCAAAGAAAATTTATTCATTGTCCCTATCTTTGCCTACGAACCCCATCTTGAGGGAGCTTGCCGCTCGCTTTACGAAGGGACTTTTTCAAAGCGGCAAAAGATACAAACATCCTATTATTTGAAAATTTGTATCCCCGCTTCAATTGATATATAATAATAATGAATAAATAAATAAATAATAATATATATATATATACATATATATAATATATATAATATACATAATAATAATAAATTAATAATATAAATAATAACATATCATTATTTCATTACTTTTTAAAATTTAAGATGAAGAAAAAAAGTTTGATTTGCAAGATGTCTTTGGTAGAATTTCACGTCGAATATTTTCATATTTAGAAGCTTAAAGCTTAAAACTTGAAATCATTTAGTTTGAGAACTTTAAAAACCACAAGGTTCCAATTCAAATGTATTTTTATACTAGCTGTGAATTCCATCTCGGGTGTTTCCACTTCATTTTATTTTATAATTCTATGTTACTCATTTGATGAGCACTTGGCTTCCTCATTATGATTAGTTAGCAAATATATTTGCTTCCACATTCAGGATGCATTAACGATTTTTAAAAATTTTGAATTAATAATACAAATATTTTTAAATAAAATATTACGGGGTGCTGTTGTTCGGCCACCTGTAAATCTCACACTAATATTATTTATTCAGGAAGGTTAAACGGATAAAAAATACGACCTCTGATATTAATCGTCCCGATTTAGCCACAGGCGTCTCCACCCACAATAAAAATAAAAAAATACAACATGGTCGATTAATTTGCATTGTTTATTTCAAGTCAAGGAATCTTGTATCTTCATGCATAAAGTGCTAAAGAAAATAATGAATATTTTTAGGAATCCTTAGGTCAGTTTTGAGATACTAGTGTTGAAAATAAGCGCTGCAAATTACATCAACTTATCTGCAATCGTCTTCAATTTATCGTATTTACAAAAAATTTTGACATATGCACACACGCACAAATCCATACATCTGGATAATTGCTCAGAACATTGTATTAAACATTTTTTTATTGAGGGAGGTTTAATTAAACGACTACACACATTTTTGAAAGTGTTACCATTACAAAGCTTCTTCTATGCGGAAGCAAAAATGCAAAGTATTGATTTTAAACCATCTGAATTCGAGAGTTTTCATACTATATAGGTTTGAATTCAAACCGAAGTAAATCCCAAACATTTTTATTCAGACATTTCAATTTCGAATGCTTTCATGTATTGTTACGTAACTAAATTTTAAAGAATGTATGCTTAGAAGCTTTTAGTATGAAAGCTTTTTAAATTTGGAAATTCTAAATTTTGAAAGCTTCCAATTATCATTAAAATTTGAAAAGAGTCCAGTTTGTAGCTAAACATGCTAAAACTGTCGAATTTTGAATGTTTTAAAAGATTTCGATTTTTAAAATCCAAAAATATTCATACCTTCGACTTTTTCAGCTTTTAATGATAGTTGCTCAAAATTTTGAAAACAAAACAATAATTTAAATGATTTTAAGTTTAAAAAAATTAAAACTAAGGAAAGTTTAAACTGAAATTTTTAGAATTAAAAAAATTAAAACATCTTAATTTTGAACCTTCACACATGGTAAAATTCAACATGAAATTATTGATATTTGAAAGCTTCTAAATTGATACATATAGCTTTGGAATTTGGGAGTTTGAAACATTAAAAAAATGTTTCAACCGTTTAAGCCGAGATTTGTAATTTAAAAGTGGAGTTTATTCTCCAACCGTATTCGGAAGCTTCAGAATTAAACTTGTAAGGTTGTGACTTAAAAATTTTTAGGCGTGAAAGGTCTTATTTAGAAAGAGCTTGCTTTTAATGAACTGATATAACTTTGAACATTACTGTATACATTTCTAAAATGAAATAAAAATTTGTAATAATCTGATAATAAATTATCTTTTTTTAAATTAGTCACAAATTTTCAATCACCTGGCGTTGAATAAATTACTTCTTATATGTTGAAAACCTTAATTTTATCTGAGCGAATATTTCAAAACTCGTATAGAATAAACAGTAAATTGAATAACATGACGTTTTTCGAATTCGTTACCTAGGAGTCGAGGACAAAAAAATCGTTTCCGCCAATATCAACTATTGTGTTTCGTCGTCGAGAGAATGCGAACTAAATGAGAAGAACGTTACGTCAACGTTCAACAGGAACAATCAAACAATTTCAGTGCAGTGGCTACGGTGTGCTACGATTGACCCTCTTTTCGGACGAATGAATTCCCACAATTTTTACTCACCTTTGTTTCTATTTTTCCATACCCGAATCTGTAAATAACATGACTTCATTCTATTTAGTAAATATAAAAAAGTGATACATTTATTTTTCATTGACTTAAGTGCAAAAATAAATTAAATTTCAAATTAGCTGCTAATAATATAAGTTATCTTATCAATCTATGTGATAAAATATTTTCACAGCAAGTTTAAATTTGAATTGTAACTTTGTTTTGGATATTAAATTCAAAGAGCGTAAGGCTTTCTCGGAAATATTCATTTGAAACAATATCGCTCTGTAACTAAATAAACGACTTTTACTCGTATTATGCTGATCGCTGTAATCAAATTTAGGACAAAAAACGATGAGTTATTCGTAAACGAGTTTGATAAGCTGTTGATATGGTCGAGTTGTTTTGAACACTGTCGATGAAACGTTGCAATATTTTTACAAGCTATTAAACAATACCTTTGAATTGAATACTTTCAATTGAGTGATTTTAACGGTTAAGAGAGCTTTTTGGTATTTAAACAAAAATAATTGGAAATTTTTGCTTTAATTTTCAACTGAACACATTCAAACTTCGGAGTTTTTAAACTAACATGTTCATATTTTATAATTGTTTAAAACTCGTTTATTGCAACACTTTAGTCAGAGAATTTTATTGGTCAGGGAAATTAAGGGAAATGACAGAAATTTTGAAAAAAAAATCTGCCCGCTTCGCGGGCACATTCTCATGGCGCGCCTCGCGCGCGGCTCGCTGCGCTCGCAAGTTTGAACGCGCATGGGGCGCGCGACTGTTGGATCTCGCGCTTCGCGCTCGATCATATATTTATCTCGCGC
>CAKNYM010052158.1:0-10881 GCA_932195095.1 Andricus curvator | reverse complement strand
GCGCGAGATAAATATATGATCGAGCGCGAAGCGCGAGATCCAACAGTCGCGCGCCCTAGGCGCGCTCAAACTTGCGACCGAAGCGAGCCGCGCGCGAAGCGCGCCATGAGAATGTGCCCGCGAAGCGGGCAGATTTTTTTTTTGTTCAAAAATATTTTCTTCAACTAAAAATGTAAATTTTCTATTTTTACTGGAAAATTGATCTTTTTTGTTAGTTGAAAATTCGTCTTTTTGGGAGAAAACTAATTTTCTTGATTTGAAATTTTTCCTCTCTTTTGTTCACAAACGCAACTGTTTGGTTGGAAATGAACTTTCTTCTTGAAAATTGAACTTTTTAAAAGAAAATTCGTATTTTAAATTAAAAGTTGAAGAATTTTTTATATATATTTCATATTTGTTGGTTCAAATATCAACTATTACATTTTGTGTTGAGAATTCGTCTTTTAAGGTTGAAAATTCAACTATTTGTTCGAAAATTCATGTATTTCGTTGAAAATTCGTCTTTTTGATGGAAAATTAATCTTCTTTGTTGAAAATTTGTCTTTTTGGGTTTAAAATTCATCTCTTTTGGTAGAAATTTCATCTCTTTTGGTTGAAATATCAACTATTACATTTTTCTTGAGAATTCATTATTGAAGGTTCAAAATTCAACTTTTCGAATTGAAAATTCAACTGTCATCTAAAAAATTCGTCTTTATGGCTTGAAATTTCAATTATTTGGTTAAAAGTTCGACAATTTTGTGAAAAATGTATGTCTTTTACTTTAAGGTTCAACCAATTAGTTCTAAATGCAACTATTTGGTTCAAAATCAATATTTTGTTGTTGAAAATTCAAGTATTTGGTAAAAATTTCTCTTTTCGGGTTTAAAAGTCAACTATTTCTTAAATCATTAGACTTTTTAGTTTGAAAATAGTAAGGAATGAGCCGAGCTTTATCAATTGGATTTGGCCATTTAGGTATAAGAGTCGTCATCTAGGAGCGATCTAAGTGTAAAAGGGATCGAACGCCCTGTGAGATCTTGAGCGCTTTGACGCAAGTCAATGAGTTAGTCGATTGCCGAACTTTGACCGGTCAACAGCTTTCATTTAAAGAGCCTTGCGTTTTTACAAAGAGTTTAGAGACAATAAAGAGTTTAGTGTTTTTCATTACAAAGAGTAATAGATATGTTCTTATTCATCATCCTTGCGTCAAAGAAAATCCAAGACAAATTTAACTATTTGATTGAAAATGCCATTCCACCATTTGGTTAAAAATTCATCTTTGTAGGTTGAAAATTCAACTGTTTTATTGAAAATTCGTCCTTCTTGATTGAAAATTAATCTATTCTGATGGAAAACTTGTCTTTTTCTTTGTTGTAACAAGTAAATAAATTTCAAATCTTATTCTGATATTGTTTTATCACGTTTATAAAAGATTCTATGATAAAAATGTTACAAGATTAAAATGCTCTTCTTTGAATATTGATGGTCAAAGAAAATGAAAAATGGGCCAGGGAAAAGTCAGGGAATTTTGAAAATAAAGTTTCACGGCCAACCTGTAAATCTCACACTAATATTATTTATTCAGGAAGGTTAAACGGATAAAAAATACGACCTCTGATATTAATCGTCCAGATTTAGCCACAGCTCTCAAGGGAACATTAAGTAAAGAAGGGCAGATTCGTACGTGTTTTCCAAGTTGTACATAAAATGTGGAAAGCTGTTTGTTAAGTTATGAACTTTGTTCCCCAAAGACAACCATACCTTTTAAAGAATATTTTCTGAGTCGAAATGAAGTCCTGAATCCTTATCGAAATAATATTTAAAGGACTCTTTCATTTATCTGACTTTATTTCAACTTCTGTATTTTTAAAATTGACATCACAAAATTTCGAATCTTTGGAAATTTGAAGTTTGTTATTTTAGAGTGGCTCAAAATTTAAAGATTCAAAAAAGGGCTGGATTGCAATCGAAAATTAGTTTGTGCCTAATATTTTAAATTCTGAAGAATGGGAAGCAAGTCACTTGAATGACACTTTCGACTGTCGTGACAGATATTTATTTTAGCTCATCGATTTCTAGAAGCATGTGAAAAGTGCATGCAAAGTAATAGCCTCGGGCTGACTGACTACGACATTTACTACTTGCCGCTTCGCGCATTATCGTCCGCAAAAGTGTGAGGGAGGAACGCTGCTGACCTATAAATAATCCTTCCAGGCTAATCGAGATATAAAAGTGTCATAATTTTTTGAAAGATAGATATTAAATATATGCGGCTTGTGGTTATCAGTTTGAAATATTATCATTTCTTTGCTTTCCAATTATTACCTGTTTTATTTGTATTTGCAATTTTAATGTTAATTTTTTAATTTAATGACAGTTTTCGAATTTCACTTTGAATAAGCATTACGAAAAATATTCTGATATATGTAAATGCTGCAGATGTGACATATTGTGAATTAAAAAAAAGCATAATAAATAATCTTAAAATTTAAAATGCTAAAATACGAAATGGAAATGAGTTTGAAGAATAAGTAGAAAATGATATTTCGGTTCAGACGCCAAGGGGGCATGGCTGATTCAAAGCTTCTGTATCTACTTTAGTATATATACTCGTATATTGCAGACAGAAACAGAACATATTAGAATATAGAAACTCAATTCCCAAATGAAAATTCGTAAGTTTTCTAACTTTAACTAGTAGGAATTTCTATCCAGAATTTTGCGAAAACTGTGACTGAAGTTCTATGCAGTTGTATGAAACTAAAAATTCAGTTACCACAACTGAAATGTAAGATAAATTTGGGGCATTATCTCTCAAGTGTATACATTCAAAAAATCAAATTTGTTCAATCTAAGTCAAACTTGGGCACAGTGTTGTGCTATTAGAAAATAGTTTATGAGGAAAAAATTTTGTGATTTATATCCTTTTACCAATAAAAAATAAAATTTTACGTTACAATCTTAACTTTCCTAAAGGAAAAACCCAAGCTTTCTTTCTAACCCTAAACAAATTCAAAAAAAGTATCTTTCTATGAAAAAAGTCAAATTTATTTTCGAACTTAATTTTTGTAGGTCAAATATTAATTTTTTCAAAAAATACTTATAATCAATGAAAAGGACGTAAAAAATCTATGGCAATTATACTAAACAATATTTGTTTATCTCCATTAGAAGAGTTACAAATCGTCAAAACAGGCGGTATATTCTGAAAAACAACTCATCGTTCATTTTCATAAATAAAGAATAAAAATCCCACAGTGTAACCATAAAGCTCTTAAAGGGAAAAACCTGAACTTTCCCCTGAGATAAAACAATGAAAGAAAATTATGCCTTTTTCCGACGAAGTCAAATTTACTTTTGACTTTCATTTTTGAAGGTCAAAAATTTATTTTTTCAAAAAACGATTGGGCTCCGTGGAAATTCTCTTAAATCCTTCAAAATTTGCGCAAATCCCTTGAAGTTACTTGAATTTCCGTGAAATCTTTTGAAATGCTTGAAATCGCTTGTAATTTTCAAATTGCCATTAAAATTCCTTATAGTACTTTAAAATCCATGGAAATTCTAAATCTATTTTTTTTAATTTCAAAAGCTATTAAAATTCCTCGAACTCTCTTAAAATCCTTTATAATAATCTAAAATCCTTTGAAATTGCGTTAAATGTTTTGAAATCTTACGAAATCCTCTAAAATCCAGGGATATACTTTGGAATCTTTGGAACTTACTTAAAATCCTTGGATATCCCGTGAAATCATCGTAACATCTTTAAATCTCTTAAGATCCATAAAAATCTTTGAGAATCATTGAAAATCTGTTGAAATCTGACATCTTTCAAAATTTTCGAAATCACTTCGATATCTCCTGAAACCCTTAAAAATCCTGTGAAGTCTCTTGTAATCTGATTAAACTCCTTGAAATCCCTAGAAATCTGGTAAAATTCCTTGCAAAACTTAAGATTCTCTTTGAAATTGTACTAGGCAATTTCTTCTAGCTCTTGAAATCTGCGAAACATCTAGTTAAACGTAAATTTTTGAAATACTTTTTACTGCTTTAAAATACCTGAAATCTGTTTGAGGTACTTTCAAATCACTGGAACTCTTTAATTCTTTTGAAATACCTTGAAATATTTTTAAATCTCGTGTATAATGAAATAATTGATAAATTTTTGATATATTGAGTAAAATAGTATATAATCTTACGTAAATAGGGTAGAAGGGGTCTAACATTTAAAAAAATAATTCTTACGTAATAATGGACTTTCCCTAATAAGCTGACAGAACCTTGTACTGAAAATTGAAGGCATTATTTACTTACTTTCCATCAAGAAATGTTTATGTTTTACTGGAGAAAAGTGAGTGCTTCCTTCACGATAAAGATCCAGTTCTCACATCTTAAAACTGGTTTGTCTTAAAATTAGTAAACAAATTTTTTAGATCTAAGTCAAATTCGTCTAAATTTAAGACGTCAATATCTCAATTAACTCTTAAAATCAGAAATAATTTTTCTAATTGTAATCACATCAACTTAGCTTTAATCAAACAAATTTGATTGAATTTAAAATGGCAAAAATGTAAAGGATTCGTTTTTACTGAGTAGAAAAGAATTTCTAAAACAACAAGTTAAATTCAAAGTACGTTAATTCATGTGTGAATCGTCATGTTGCGTGATTCGAGAATGTTACTTTTCACATTTGAAGAGGTAGACACGTGGCTTGGAAGAAGTGTTTGTTCAAGAGCTGCTCTTGGCGAAGTGTATACAGTACAGTACAAGTGTACAATGTACACTTTCTATAAAGTATACAGAGAGCTTCGTTGAGCACATATCCTGACTTTACACATACGGACCTATACTCATACGCTAGAGCACGATGAAATCCGGCGGGAGATGCGCCTTGCTCTTCCTTTTAAATTACGACTTTATTACGAGAACAGCGAGTTCTCATACGGATACAAAACTTCTGCAGACGAAGACTTTTCGAATGGCTATATCTCTTATTTTTAATTAGTAATCAACTTTTTTAAATTACGCCTTAGTTTCAACCAAACAATCGAGTCGAGCTGCTCTAACTGATAATTAGATCATTAATCTTAAGCAGTGTCTACTTTAAAATGTTTCAACTGTAAATTAGTTTTTATTTTTAATTATTCTAAGTCAAGTAACTTTAATTTGAAAGCCTTGGATTTATTACTCTTTAAATTACGCAGCTGAAGAATCTTACACGGAAAAAAGTTTGCTGCCTTACAGAATTTTTTATTTGGCTTATGAAACCGGTTCAATGTGAAGGCACCATGGAACCAGAAAAATATCCCTGACAACGAATTTCGAAAATTTTACATTCTTAAGAAGTGCCAAACTGATGTTTCATAAAAACTGTTCCTTTGAGTGAGCAATCTAAATTGCTTCACTACTAAGATAGCTTTTAAAATTTATTTCACATGATTGTTTTTCTCTCAAGTAAAAATGATATTCTTTATTTTAGTTACACTACCGTGCAAAAGTTTACGACCATCTCTTTTTTGATGACTGATAAAGTTCTCTTAATTTCAGTTATGTCAGAGCTAGACATTTTTTTCTTTCAAGGATTGAATGCTCTCAAAATTATGTATAAAATGAGCCCTGGATGAAGCCAATTTATCTATTTTTCAAATAGATATTGCAAAAATAGTGTAATTTTTAACGTTTTCTTAAATTTTCAATAACTTCCGAATTAATCAATATTTTCTAATGCTCTTGGGCTCATCTTAAAGCTATTTTTCTATTTTGTAAATACATGAAACATATAACCATAAAGTTTCTATAAAAGTCCCTGAAGATATACACTGTAAAGAATGTTTGGAATTCTACAACACTTCTGCAATACAAGCGTAACGTAAAATTGCAAACAAGATATTGGAATTGCGAAACTACAGTACATGTATTGTAAGTGTTGTAATTCGTGGAGTTTCCGTAGTGCGAACTCTACGAGATATCGAGAAATTTCCTTTTGTGACAAAAGGATGTTTCTTGACGTAAATGGAATTTCCTCTTAAATTTAAGGTTGAAAGGATTGTCATTTGTCTCAACAGGAATCCTTTTGCAGCACAAATTTTCCCAATGCGACTAACTTCACCTAATCTTGCAGCCAAATAATGCTATTTGTCTAAAAAATATATTCACTTCGTTCAAAACAAAACAGGCAAGAGGATGATGCTTTTGTTCCAAGACAACTTTTTCTCTGAGTGTTAGATGGGTAAAAAATCAAAATCGTGAATTTCTCACTATAGTTGCTCATTATAATAAATATTGAAAAATTGCTTCCAATATCAAAGCAGATACGGTAGAAACATATTAAATCAAAAACAAAATTCAACGTTAACTACTAAATTGAAATATTAGGATAAATATATATGTACACATGAAAAGGTCTTCTGGTTTAGGAGATATTCACGTTTTTCCAAGTTGAGGTCCCGGCTGCGCCCCCCTTGGTTGGCGCCCCCTAAGCCATGTAATGACGCCCCAAAAAATAATATTATTTAAACAAATAAATATATTTTAGATTGTAATGAAAAGAGTTTAAAGAATTTATAATAATATTCACGATTTACACTTGTACTCCTAATAATGCCAGTAAAGTAATATAGTATTCTCCAATTTCTTTTTACTTTTTCTCTTGCATTCTATAAATTATAAAATATATATATTCTTGTCATGAATTACATTGCGGTATTTTAAAATTATTTTTTATTTTTTCCGATGCAATCTGAAATATATTTATTTATTTAAAAATGTATAGGACACCTATATGCATTTTTTATGGGCGCCCGCTAATATATTGATTTTTTTAAATCTGAACTTTCGATGGCGCCTATACGTGCCTTGATGGAGTTCCCAGATCAATTTATTTATGTAAAAAGGATGAACTTTTGAGGGCGCCTATTATATTTATTAGGATCTCCATATAATGCATGCATAGGCTACCTCGAAAAACAATATTTGTTTAAAAAAAATGAATCCATTTTAGCTTGCAAATATGAAAATGGGCAACTAATTTAATTTATTACAGAATGTCTACTAATTATTAGCTGTGTTTTATTATTTAATTTAGTAATTGTTAAATTTACACTCAATTTTTATATTAAAATACTTCCTCACATTTGTGTACAGACATTTTAAAATTAAAGATCCAAGCATCGACAACTGTAATTTGGTGATTGTGAATTCTCTTTTGCTAAAGCTCCTTCGGCTTTAACGAACACATTCTCATCACATATCTCGTGCTTCGCACTCGATTTTGTCCGAAGTGCGAAATTTTCCACATTCAGTTCAAATGTATTATATCACATGTATATTACATTTATTTCTATATCTCGGACCGGGATTGCTTTTTCAGATATTGCAAAATAATGTACAAATTTCATTTATCATTATTACTTTACTATTTGTTCTTAATTTTGCATTTAATTTTATTCTCAGCTGCCCTGAAAAATGTATATATACCATTAAGCCATTTCCCTTTCAGGGTAGGCGTGACACTACCCGATTCGGGTAGTGTTTCTAGGTGGATAGTTTCTTGTAGTAAAGAACTACTACAAGTGTGGGCTCACCACACCCACGGTGGGCCAACAGCACGCAGTATTCTCGAATGGTCACCCATCCAAGTACTAACCGCGCCCAACGCTGCTTAACTTCAGTGATCTGACGAGAACTGGTTTTTTCAGCGTGGTATCGCCGTTGGCGATTTTTCAATAAATTTATATTATTATATTATTATATACCATTAAGCCATTTCCCTTTCGGCGAGCCTCAAGGGGTAAGCGTGACACTACCCGATTCGGGTAGTGTTTCTAGGTGGATAATTTCTTGTAGTAAATAACTACAAGTGTGGGCTCACCACACCCACCACCGCCAACAGCAACGCAGTAGTATCAGACGGTCACCCATCCAAGTACTAACCGCGCCCAACACTGCTTAACTTCAGTGATCTAACGGGAACTGGTGTTTCCAGCGTGGTATGGCCGTTGCCTATTTGCCTATTACAATTCATAATATGCATTGGTATTGAAACAGACGTATTTTCATTGTCTTATTTTTATAATTCAAAAAAGTGCGCATTTTAAAAATAAAAATAAAAATTTGTTATAAAAAAAATTTATTTTATAACTCTGTTTTTTACGATTAAAACAAAAACTACGCGTCCTATCAAAATATTATTTATGGTAAATTTGTAGCTCTTTTTTTGGTGAGCAACTTTTATCTATTGATTTTTTCAAAGCTTGTAACTTTATACAAAAATTGAATTTTTTTACTTTTCTTCCATTTCTGACGATTAAAACAAAAAATGCGCATTTTACCAAAAAATGATGAATAACAAATTTATAGATCTTTTTGGGTCTACAACATTTGTCTATTAATTTTTTCTTGTAGCTTGCGTTGTTTTTTCCAAAAATTTGAATAATGTTAAAATAAAAAATACGCATCATATCAAAAATGATTAATAACAAATATGTAGCTCTTTTTGGGTGAACAACTTTCGTCTATTTAGATTAAAAAAGATTTTGGAAAACGTTGTTATTTGTCTGAGTGATATAATTTATAAAAAATATAATGGTAGAAATGTTAAAATTGACATACTTCAGACCAAAAGGAATTAATTTGTTAAATACTTTATTTCAATTCTTCGACGTTTCGAAAACACATAGTTTTCCTCATTAGGATAAATAGTCATTAAAAAGAGAAGTTTACATACATCATCATCCAGTAATAAAAGTTCCAGATTCTCCTTTTCCCATTGTTCTATAAAAAATTGTAGACATAAATGTACTAAACAAGTGTACCAAAAAAGTGAAAAAGTGAGGTTAAGAATTTGAATTCATATATTTACGTTTAATTTATCTTCCTTTCAAGTTATATTTTTGTTTAAAAAATTTTAAAATACATGTTGATTCTGAAGTTTCAATAGTAAGTTACAAAAAATTTAATTATCGGTATTGATTTTAGAAAAAACATTGTGAAAAGAGAGGAGACAAAACTGTCGTTTTACTCCATTTTTCAAACGAGAAATAGAGAAAGAGAACCATTCGTCTATTTATTTTTTTCGTATCTTGCATTGGATAGCTTGACAGCAAAATAGAATTTTTTATTATTTTTTGTGCGATCAAAATTTGAATGTTCGATTTCTCAAGAAAATCAAAGACGTTATGATAATCTTAGTAGTTATAGTAGGCCGGTTTTGGATAGATTAGTGTTAGTGCATATCCGTGTGAGGATGAGTTTGTATTTGTGTGTATGTGTGATTGCGTATGGAGAGGGATGATGTGTCATGTTTTGCTTACGTCATAAGAAAATACCAAAGAGGTGAGTCATAGTATTACCCTTTGATATGAGCCGTGAATAAAGATTCCCCCCCCCCCCTGTTTCATATGCCATATTTTATAGGTACTAAGGAATTTAATATAAAAACAATGGTATCAAGTTATATAGAATTCAAAGAATTGTTTTCAAAATGGTATCATGTTACATGTATTACCGAGAAAAATATCACCCTTTGATATGAGCTGTGAAAGAAAGAGACCCCCGTTTCCTATGTGATATTTTATAGGTATTAAGGAATTTAATATAAAAACAATCGTATCAAGTTACATAGAATTCAGAGAATTATTTTCAAAAATGGTGTCATGTTACATGTATTACTGAGAAAATGACGCAATGTTACATGCTTTTTATGCAAGTTCGAACAATTTTCGCTTGTACACGTCACGCAAATCGCGGAAGTCGGAGATATGCGTCTCATATTCAAGCCCATCATCCCTTTAACCAATGCCGCTTATGTGATATTATAACTGTACCAGGAATTTTTAACATAAGCAAAGATGTCATATTACATTACAGTCGTAAGGAGAGAACCGTTTTTATCATGTACAATTCTAAGAAATTACGATTAATACCCTATAAAGAATGCATAAACAATAACAATATCAGAGCTATATAAGCCCCGCACAGCCCTTATAGAGGAGTCACGTTAGACGTTAAAAAATGAAAAAGCTCAGAACCCGGCAGCTTTCCACCGATTTTGATGAGACCTTTTGGATTGTGTTGCTAAATATGTCTAGTAAAATGTTAAACAAAAGAAATGTGTACGCTAATTCGAAAATCCATTTTTTTTTCTTCAAAAATTTCCAAAAAATCAATGAAAAACTTGAATAAATTGAATAAATTAAGTCCTAGAGCAACGAAAACACTGTGTGTATGTATAATGGGGTTGCTCATTATGAATTTGAGATAAAAAAAATTAAATTTGGCGGACCACAAATTTTTAACATTTATAAACTTCGAAAAATAATAATAAATGATTAATATTTGGCATGCATATTCCTGAAGGCATAAGAAGTTAATGAAAAATAATTTTCACCCAGGATGAAGGGTGAAAAAGCCCCTAAATCGTGGAAAACATCCCCAAAAAATGGTTTTTGATGATTATTTTGGAAAAGGTGTATCGGTAAGAAATGAATTTTTGCAGACAACTTGTACAGAGAATATGCATAAAAAATAATAATATTCACTTTTCCTTTGTCAATCATATTTTCCGAGATATTCACCCTGGGAGTAGGGGTTGAGTTGTGCCGCGCGAATCGTACATTCCTTTCGTAGCTCATATATCCACCCAGAAAAAGATTTGGTTGAATGAACAAAATTTTGGTTGAATCAATTTTAGAATATGGTTATTATATGAACAACAAAATATTTGGTTGACCCAAGAAATTTTTGTTTGGTTAGTAAAATTTGGTTGCTTATACCATATGTTTTGGTTGATACAAACAAATATTTCGGTTGGTCCAAGTAAAACTTTTAGTAATTCCAAGCAAATATTTTGATCGATCCAAGAGAATATTTTAGTTTTTTCAAATAAGTGTTTTTGCTGGTCCA
>CAKNYM010052157.1:27975-101131 GCA_932195095.1 Andricus curvator | reverse complement strand
CATTAATTTAAATCTTTTTTCTTTTTGTTAATTGCTTATAGTACTTTAATAATCTCTTTAATTGAACGATATTCTGCTTTTTCAAGATATTGTGGACTCATTTTTCCTCTGCAATATATTTTTACGTAATTTATACTGTGATTGAACACTCGATCGAAAATCTAACCAGTAATTTGTTAGAACCATACTTTTTTTTCATCTCGCCTTTTCACTTTTTAATTTCGGTCTTTGATGTGTAAACTTCTTAGATAGCGATATGGATCTTTGTGAATTTTTTAAAATCTTTGTGAAATCTTTTTATTATAAGTTAAGGTTTATCGAAGATGTTTACACATAAATCTTTCTTGGGTGGTAGTTTGCGATATATGTACTTATCATTTTTATCGCCTTTTTCATCAGTTTCTTCCTTTCGTCATTCATTTTCATTTACCGAACTATTATTACTGAATTTCAAAAATAATTTTCTATATCATTTACTATGTATTTCTATGAAAATGTGTATGCGCCGTCATTTTAGATTGTTTTGTCAAAGTTGCATGCAAATGGTTACAATTGCACAATTATTTAATCTACATCGTGGGAGGGCACTCATGCGAAGCCGTGTACAAATAAAAGTCATTAAAGTAAAAATTAATTTCCTGGTATTTTATTGAACTTCATTTACATAAAAAATAATTGCACGTCAAAGAATGAAACGCGCGCCTCGCGCGCGTACTAGGCTGTACTGTTATTTGGAAACCGATGTGCTCCTTTATTTTTACGCCCAAATGCCATATACATACCTGGCATTTCGAAAATAGTGCTTTAAACTAACACCTCAAAACTGCGTTATCAAGGAATTATAATGTGAATAGTAGACGTCGCCGCAGTTTTGTGTGTCTTCACACTCACTGGCGCTCCTAGCGGCCGCAAGAGCCAGTCGCCGTTTCATTCAAATGGTAAAATTTTGAAAGATTTAAAAATGAAACCAAACCATTTTCAATGGTTCGATATAAAATGATTTAATTTTAAATGCTTCCATTTCAAGGTTGTGTCATAAAGTTTGTATTATATTTAAAATTATTCTGAAGTTCAATATCTAATGCAGACCTGCCCAGCTAGGAGAAATTCCCTTCGGGAACACATGGTCCTCTCCCACCACTATTTCTCCTGGAGAGCGGGAGCAGAGGCAGAGGCGTGTGGCTATCTCTCCTCTAGTCACGACACGTAGCCCCGTAGATACGAAATATCTGTAGGGATGCTTGGGGGCAAATAACTTTTCAATATAATGTTTTAATATTAATGTAGTGAAGGCCTTTTCCGGTTTTTTATGTTTTTATTATTAGTTAACGGAAATTAAACAAGTTTTTTGGTAGATTGTACATAGTTGTCAAGTATAAACTAATATTTTTAAATTGGAGCGTCATAACCTCAAAATGTAATAAAATGTTTGTCTCGTAGGAGATGAATCCTAGAGGAAATTATTATATATTCTACATTTTTCAAAAAAGAAAGTGGCAGAGCCTTGTGGTACGTTAAATTATAGCGACATGACTGTTCATGTCGCATGACATGACATGTCGCTATAATTCGCTATAAAGTCAAATACCTATATTACCGACCTCACTTTTTCAGTTTATTAAATTTTTGTTTTGAACCTAAAATCTTTTTTTGTAAATAGAATATCGGACTGAAACTTTGTAATATGTATCAGAAGACCATAAACTACGTTTATGTACTTTATTTGAGTAGAAATTTCGCTAAAAATTATTTTCAAAGAAATTAAAACTGCGACCATTTTTGTACATATTGTCTTTGTACCTTGACATTTTTTTAACCTAAAAACTTTTTTTTTTTGAGTAAAATATCGGCCTCAAACTTTGAGAAATGCAAGAGCCGACAGTAAATTACGTTTATGTACGTCATTTGAGTATAAAAGATGCAAAAAGAAAAATTCCAACTAAATGCTGGCTCGTCTGCATCTGAAATATGAGGTCCACGCCGTCAAAGATTGATGATGCGGTGTTCTTACAATAAAATTTTATAAAAGTTGTGTTCAGCATCAAAGTTGAGTGAAATATGTTGTTTCAATGTTGAATTATGCAAGTATTGAAATCGTTATTGGCCTCGTTTAGTGGCCGCCAGACTTCGCATTTTCGTGCTCATCGCGAATACCGACCGAACTGGCAACCGTTGTTGACATTTAGTTAGATTTTTTCTGTTTGCATCTTTTATACTCAAATGACGTACATAAACGTAATTTACTGTCGGCTCTTGCAATTCTCAAAGTTTGAGGCCGATATTTTACTCAAAAAAAAAAAGTTTTTAGGTTCAAAAAATTTCAAGGTACAAAGACAATATGTACAAAAATGGTCGGAGTTTTAATTTCTTTGAAAATAATTTTTAGCGAAATTTCTACTCAAATAAAGTACATAAACGTAGTTTATGGTCTTCTGAAACACATTACAAAGTTTCAGTCCGATATTCTATTTACAAAAAAAAGATTTTAGGTTCAAAAAAAAAATTTAATAAACTGAAAAAGTGAGGTCGGTAATATAGGTATTTGACTCTGTCACATGCCCTTAATAAATAATAACTACGCCTTGAAAAGGACTCGGATACGAGTCGAAGCATGTCGGCAATATTTGAATAAAAACATCAAAAACCGGAAAAGGCCTTCACTACATTAATATTCTAAGATACCGGAAAAAAATTAAAACATAAGGTTTTATATCAACTAGAGTTTTAATTATTCTATTTCAGTATTTTTATATTTATTTTCAATAAATGTAATTGAAAAGAAAAGCTTACAAGGTGTTTCTTTGTTGTACATTATTGAATATTTTAATATCACAGTTTTGGTTGACTGATACTTTTCAAAGTCTAACAATATATTAACGTTATGCGCAAGGTAGAAAGATAAGTTATAGAAATCAAGTATACGAATATATTACATGTTTATATATGTGACGCGATCTGAAGAAAGACCCCTAAGCGGCCAAACGTAAATTTTAGAGAAGAAGCAGGAGAAGTGGCAACGGGCCGATAGAACGACATAGAACGACAATGTTTACACGCTTGTACTGAATAAATTATTAATGATGGAATTTTTTTAACTATACCATCTTAAAGAGCAAGTTCGAATCTACGTAAACCATTCTAAATCAGAGAATCGATTTTTGGCCGCTTAGGGGTCTTTCTTCAGATCGCGTCACATATTTCGAATATTATATTTAATATTATTATACCATTAAGACATTTCCCTTTCGTGGTAGGCGCGACTCACTCGGTATTGATTTTTTATATTGATCTAGAATTCTTGTGTTATTTATTTAAATACCACGTTCATTCCGGAACACTGCTCCAACCCAGGTTGCTGATCAGTCTCTCTAGTGATCATCCCAAGTGAAAAGCCTCACAAAGTCGGCATGTGAAGCGCCCCACTCGGGCCCATTAGTATCAAAGGTCTTTTGTTTCAGGCGTCATTCACTCTAGTGACATTCTTTTTATAAACTAGCGGTCGTGCACATGATACGTCACACGTTTTTCCTTTGTTTAAATAAAGACGAGAATAAAATTGCCTTGAAGCTAAAAGGGATACAGCGATATAAAAAAAAAAGTGTGACGTATTATGTGCACGACCCCCTATTTATCGCCACACTTTTCTGTCCTGGCATACTTTTCTAGCTTCCTTGACGTTCATGCATTTTTTCATGCAAGCTCGCGTGTTTCTATGGCTTCTTATGTCTCTTCGAATTAAGGTGTCATTCACACATTGTAAAAGGGAAATGAAAAAAAAGAAATTTTTTTGGTAAATTTGTTCGAACAATAATGGTTTGAACAATTTAAAAAAAATTTTAAATATCATATTTAATTTTCATTATCACATTCCGAGAGCCCTAAATTATTATATAATGTGAATTTTCTTTAAAACCATTTTTAGTACTTTTTACAGCAATTTTCGGCCAGCCTAACGTTAAGCTAACGCAAACACTATTTTTTACAAAAATAATAGAGCCAAAGGGCTGTTCACTCTCGAGTTGCGACTCGAGTGATCAGATACTCCATGCGACTCGGCTGAACTCTAGCGACTCTAACGACTCGCGGTCGCTTGCGCTTTGGAGTATTATCAGGTTGTTTGGGAAATGCCGGAAAATAATTGCACGAAAATTTTGCATTGGCAGGTGAAATAAACCCGTCGTTCACAATCCAATGTTTCGATTATGACTCGAGAATCAGAAACACGCTCCCACTCCCATCAACTCGAGTAGAACTCGGTTCGACTCCTATGGACTCTTAGCAACTCTTACACATCGGCTAACTCTTTTAAATCCTGCAAACTCTCTCTCATTTTGGAGTCGCGATAGAGTAACTCTAGGAGTATTTAGATCGCTCGAGTCTCAACTCGAGAGTGAACAGCCCTTTGAATAGAGCCCTAAGTTTGAGAATAGGGGCCCAAATTAGCACTAAATCAGCCCTAAATTATGAAACTGATTACATCTCTATACCTCAATAATGTTGTGCCAGCTTAACATATCTCTATTCTCTCATTATTTAAGACAATGTTGCATGTCGTTTTCTCATTCTTTCCTTCAAACACCATAATTTTTGTTTTATTTACGTTAATTATGAGGCCCATGCTCTTCATGCTTGTATTCAGTTTGTTCAACATTCTTTGCAAGTCTTCGATTGATTCTACCATAAGAACCTTATCTTCTACAAACGCTATCCCACGTACCCTTACTGTTTCGAGAGTCACACCTTCTTCGTCGAAGAAGGTAATTCTTAGACACTTGTCCATGAATATAATGAATAGCCATGAGGACATAACGCATCCTTCCCTAACACCTTGCATACTATCGAACCAGTCACTCAGTTTTTCATTAACCCTTACACTCACTTGGCTACCAATATATATTGTTTTTATTGCTTGTAGGAGCCATCCATTGACTCCATACTCTTTCAGGACTTCCCAAAGTTTATTTCTATTCACCTTGTCAAAAGCTTTTTCTAGTCCCACAAATGCACAGAAAACTTTCTTTCCTACTCTCAAGCTTTTTTCTGTGATCTGTCTTCAGCTAAATATTTGAATTTATCAATTCGCACAACCTGTGAGGTATGTACTCGCCACCGTATTAGGGCATTTCAGCGCTAATACTGTCTACACCAGCAGCCTTACTGTTTTTTAGGTTCTAAAGTATATCCCTAACCTCAGTGACACAGACTTTCTAAATTGAGTTTTCTAATGCATTATGTTCTATATCGCAGTTCTGGTGCTCTATAGCTTCATCTCCTAATAATTCTTTAAAAGAGTCTTTCAAAGCGTCTATTATCCGGTTTGTATCATATAGAATTTCATCTTTGCTGTTTCTCATGCTGACAAACTCTGTACTTTTACTTCCCTTCATAGATTTAAAAATCATTTTCTTGCTTTCTTCAAAGTCGGTTTGTATTTTCTTCTCTTCTTCTGTTCTGATTTAATCTTTACTTTCCTTGACTAGGAACCATCCATATATCACGTGGAAAGTTTAGGGGGGGGGGGGTATATCAAAATTCCACGCTTGTCCGCGAGGGGGACCGGGGGCGTCGGGCTAGAATCCAAATGGACACACGTTCCCCTAAAAATCTGCGAAAAAATATGTTTGAAACCTTGTCAGGGTGTCTAGCGAACCGGGAAACCCCCTGGATTTTTATTGGACCGTGAAAAACTCGGGAACCCCCGGGAATTTGATGTAGGACCGGGAATTTTTTGTATTTCATCGAAAAATCGACTTTTTTCTACTTTATCTTCTTTTTATTCCATTTCTACTTCATCTACGGTCGCAAGGTTCCTTTCTATGCTTACTAGTAGTCTTGCGCGCGCCCATTAATTTTTTGTGTGAAAAAGCATGAACCAACTACTTATTTTTTCTATGTTATTTCTTTTTAATTAATGTCACAAAATATTTGTATAAAATAATTAGAAGGCACCACAGTATGATGTCTGTAGCCTCCAATAAGGAGCTCCTTTTCATTTTTTTCTCTGTTAAAGGAGTAATAAATAGATTTCTCATAATTTATTTGTAGGTGAATTCTGTCATCGTTATCATCTGGAAAGGATTGTGAATATAATTATAATTCAATTTATTATAATTTAATCTTGAATTTGTTTGACACTTAACTTATTTGTAAATTATATTGCCGTCATGAAAATTTTCATTTTATACATTAAAAGAAATATTATTTCTAAAATAAATTGTCAATTGTTCGTTATAACATGTATATGAGAATATGAATTTCAATTTGATAAATGCTACGAATAATATTAATTTTTATTATTATATAAGGCGTAAAAAATTAAAGAAAATGAATGACACATAGAATAATGGCAGTAATTACCAATCTTTCAGTTTTTAAGAAATATGATAACAAATTTTCAAGTTGTCTATTTGCTCGGCAATTATTGCCTTTGCTCAATAGTAATCCATTTTTCACTAATATTTTATTATGCATTGAGAGATGTAGTGAATTTTTTTCATAAAAAATTAATTTTCTAATTTTTATCATAAATTATGCAAGTTATTACGAAAAAGTAAAATGTATTTTAGTATAACTTTTTTATACGTGAACACTCTTATCGAATCTGTTGTTGCTTACGTAAAAATAAGCAAATTCTTTTATTATAAGAAGAAAATTGAAAATTATTATTAAAAAATTATTATTAAGAACATTTTTAAATCCAAATATGTTATTGTATAAGTAATAATACAAAAACGTTGTACAAAGTATTTGGTTTACAAGATAATATCTTGCATTAGTAAAAATATTAAAGTTTAAAATTTATCTGCTTCATTTGTGGTTAAAAATTGATCTTTTTAGTTTTAAATTCAAATATTTCGTTAAAAATTATGTAAATATTTCGTTCAAAATTCTTCTTCTCTGATAGAAAATTAATTTTCTTGTTTAAAAATTCATCTTTTTGATTGAAAATTTGAATATTTAGTTAAACATTCAACATTTTTATTGAAAGCCCATGTTTTTGGCTTTAAAAATCAACATTTTTTATGACATTTTTTTTATTGTTTGACAAATCTTTTTTGGTTGATAAATTCGTGTTTTTGATTTAAAAATAGTGTCTTTAGTGTATTTTCTTCGAAATAGTAGCAAAACTGCGTCATCGCTTTAAAAAAAGTGTCAATAGTGTGTTGAGCCCGAGACCTGAATTTGCAATTCATTATTCTAAAGGCCGTCACAGCTTTAATTTATTTTTAAAAAGTGACCTATTTAAACCGAAAAAAGCAGAAAAAAGTGCCCTACAAAAAACGTCGGGTTGACAAGTATTCGAAGGTATTGTATTTTTAATGCGATGTTGTCGAAAAGCAGATTTCCAGAGAATATCTCGTGAGTGTGAAGCAATAATTTTTAATTTGACGTTTTTTGCAGCAAGACTAATTTCTCATCCAAAAAGTGACTAAAAGTCAATATGTGCATCAAGAATTAAACAAAAACTGAAAATTAAAAAAAAAATAGATTGAACTGAACAGAATTGATTGACAGAAATTCCTTGACTTCTGCCATTTTTTCAAAATCCCTGACTTTTCCCTGATTTCGAAGGCTTCCCTAATCTAATTTGAAAAAAAGTTAAACAACCACCGCAGGGTCCCACTAAGAGCAACTGCCATCCGACAAAATGTCAATAGCCCCCAGTAGCACCGCGGTAAATCACACCTATGGCCACGTCTCACAACCGTGAGATGGGTGGTCATAGGCAGCGACAAAATCACAACGACAGGCCGGCGAAACCCTCGTGTGTCTTGAGGACACGAAGCGACCCAAGGATGACAGCTTTCTGCATCCATCTCGCAAGTGCCTTGGCATATTTTTGGCACGCGGTTATGGCTTCAAGGTTACGAACCAGTGATAGTTTCGCACCTCCGAGAGCACCTATCACAAGGACAATTACTTGTACCGAATATTTTGGGTACAGTCGTTGTAGCTCTCTTTCAAGGTCTTGATACCTCTCCTCTTTTTCTTTCTCCTTTGCAGTGATGTTGTATTCGGACGGAGCCGAGAATTCGATCACGAATATAGTTCGTTTCTCGAAGTCTTGGAGAACAATGTCAGGCCTCGAGTGCGCAACGGAGACTGCTGTCCGAAAATCGTAGTTCCAGAAAATTTGGCACTTCTCGTTTCGGACAATCGACTCTATCTCCCTTGGAGCGTTCGGCAGGGCAGGGTCGCGGCCAACACCGTAAGAGCGACAATGATGGTAATAAAGCACTCTTAGGGCCGCATTATGTCTGTAGATATACGTCGTTCCCGCGTGGGTCGGACACCCTGATAGTATGTGTTCTAGGTACTCAGCGTGTGCATGACACGCTCTGCACCTATCACTGGGAACTTCTTGACATAAAATGCGCTCAAGGTATGCCAAGGTGGAATGCCTGGCATGCGAAAATAAAACCCTCTGTACCTGAATTAAGCCCTGATGATTTGAGGAAAGCAAAATTTTGCTCCTTCGACAAGGACTGTTTTTCTACATTTCTGTGAAAGTTTCCGTGCATTTTCTTGTCGAGTACCTCTTGGTGAAAATTTTCAACCTCTGCTTTCTTTACTTTGGTTTTTAGAAGTGAAGCATCTTGATGAAGTAATGCACTTTCCACACTTCTGTTGTTAAAATTCAGGCCAAGGGCCTCGGCCGCTTGCACCGCGGCTTTGTAAAGGAACGCTCCTTCGCCAATATATATATATAGATACATATATATATATATATTATCAGGGTTTCCGCAAAACTTCATTTTCAAAATTCCCTGGCTATTAATAAGACCAAAATTCTGAACTTGTAACTTTATCTACATATAGAATCTTTTATAATAGGATTAAAACAAATTTGAATTTATACATTTTCAATTTATGGGCTGCCACAGCCTAATTTGCTAGAAAAAATTGAAAGAGTGTCATATTTAAACAAAAGGATTGACCAAAAGCGATTCATTCCCAACCCAAAAAGTGACTAACAGTGACTAATGAGGATTAATAATGTAACAAATGTCTTTTTCAATTTGAAAGTATTTCAAAGAACTCGATGAAATTTATAAAAATTCCACGTAAATTTTAACGAATTCAGGATAATTTCATAAGACTTCAAAACAATTCAACTTAAATTCAGAAATATTGAAAAAATCCCCAAAATTTCCTTAATTTCAGTTAAATTGGAGTGAATTTAGTGAAATTTAAGAGAAATGAAAAATATGAAAAAATGCATTGACTGCAGTAAGTTTAAAATGAGTTTAGAAAAATTGTAGGAAATTGAAAAGAATTTGATGAAGTTCTGACTTCCAGATGAATTAAACAAAAACTAAAAAGAAGTAAAAAATACATTGACCTCAGTAGAGTTAAATGAATTTTAAAGAATTCACGTGAATTAAAAAAAATCCAAAAAATTCTGCAGAATTCAAAAGAATTTATAAGAATTCAGGGTGAATTCGAAATGAAATCTCGTGCAATTCTATTAAATCTGACGATACTTCTTAAAATCCATGACATTTATTCAAAAACCTAGAAAGCTTTTAAAATCCTTAAAAACAGAGAAATCCTCGGAAATTTTATAAAATCCCTTGGAATCTTTTAAAATATCATGAAATAATAAATTAATAGAAACATTTTCATATTAATTAAAAATTTTAATGATAAATTGCTTTTTAATCTTTTAAAATTCCCTAAAATATTTCAAATTCTTTGGAAGCTCTTGAAGAAATCACTTAAAACTTTGTAAAGTTCTTGAAAATCCCTTGAAATTTTTAGAAATACCCTTAGATATTTCAAATCCTTTAAAATATTTTGAAATGTCTTGAAATGTATTGAAGCTCTTAGAAATTCCTTTGGTTTTTAAAAATACCTTCAATATTTCAAATTCTTTGAAATCTTTGATAATACCTTGAAATATTTGAAAATATTTTTGAAATCATACGAAATCCATGAATTCTTGTGAATAAATTCTTAGAAATCTATTGAAATATTATAATATCCCTTGAAATTACATGAAATCTGATGATATAACAGGGTTCCCACAGACCTTGAAATCCCTGAAATCCTTGAAAAGTCAGGGGAAAAATGGTCAGGGAAATCAGTGAAATGTCAGTGAATTTTGAAAATGGGTCAGGGAATTTTTTTTTAAATCTGAGTTAGTTTAATTTTGCTGAAGTATTTGTGTATCTCGGTTTTATTTTTGATTTTATTTATGTATTTTATGTTTTGTCAAAGTTCTTTTTGGGTTTAGAGTTTGCTGTAGGTACACTGAAAAAAAAAAACTTATTTGAATCAAAGGAAATTTCTTTGATTCAAATAAATGGTAGAGCAGAATATGGCTGAAGAAATATTTCTTCAGATTAAAGAAATGTTTTCTTTGGATCTAAGAAACGCAATGCTTAAGGCAGAAAAATACTTACTTGACACTGTAAAATATTCGTTGAGCGAGATAGATTTGTTATTGACTGTAGCAAATAAGTATTTGATATAATAGGTGAGTTCCGTTATGTAAAGAAGTATGGTGTAAGTTCAAGAAGATAATTATTACATACAAATAAATGTAACTCGGACTGAGTAAAAGTTTTTTTTAAACCAAATATATGATTCTTTGATTCAAATAAGCGTATTTTTTGGTAAAATAAACATTTCTTTGCAAAGAAGAAATTTTTTTCAACGGAAATAAATATCTATTTGTTTCTAAAATACGGCATGTTGTTTCAAAATAAGGCGTAACAGAGTTGATGAAATATTAATTGATTCAAAGAACAATTTATTCAAACAGAAAAAGTTTTCCTGTTGTTTAACAATTTTGAATAGTTAAAGTACAAAAACTAAGCAGGCCCATTTATTGAAAAAAAATATTCAATGCAATTATAATGATTATAAAAATATATTTACTTTCATTTTCGCGGAGTAGCAAAAAGAATTTCAAGCAAGACCAACTGACTGATAAACACCAATCATCACATATTTTAGATTATGTCTACGGTGAAAATGTATGGCTAACTTATGGAGAATCCATTTCTATTGTGAGACTATAAACTCTGAGCACCTGGCGGCATATGTCTGAACTACTCGGTGCAAATAAAGAATTTTACCAAAATATTTTTTCGAACGAATGCTGTATGAAGTTATTTCAAAAATATATTTCTTCACTTGAAGGAAATGTTTATTGGACATAAATCGCTTCACTCTATTTATTAAAAGAAACATATATTCCAAGTGAATAAATTATTACTTAAGTGAACAAATTACTTTATTCGACTAATGACACGTTCTATTAGAACAGCAGTATCAATCCCCTTATATGAAAGAAATATCGCTTTCACTTAATAAATATTGCTTTCATTTATGTCAATATTTCTTTGATTCAAAGAAACCAAAATATTTGTTTCACGCCTCGATGAGTTACTTATTTCAAATAAAATATTTTTTATTTCAAAGGCTCAAATATATTGAACTAAAAAAATATTGCTTTGGATGCGTAAGCAAGATTCAAGGAAACTAGGTTCTTAGTTTTAAAGATATAAATTCCTTGAGTTAATTATCTCATATTCTGAAGCCAAGCAATATTTCTTTACTTCAAGAAATGGCGCCCAAAGAAATGATTTCTTTGAATCAATACACGAGTTTGTTGCTTTTAAACAATATTCAGTACAATTAAGTAAACGGTTTTTTGGCTCAAATGAATGCAATCAAAGAAATGTACTTCTTTGGATCCAAATTTTTTTTCTTAGTGTATGTCGAAAAGTCAGGGATTGTTGAAAAAAGGTCAGGGAAAAGTCAGGGAAATTAAAAATGGAAAGTCTGTGGCAACCCTGTATAACCTGAAATCTTGGAAAATTTATAAAAAATTTTGAAATATCATAATAGGCCCTACGAAATCTTTCCATATTTTCCAAAATTCCAGGAAACTTTTTAATACCCTATGCAAATTTTTCAAATACCTTCAAATCAGTCAAATCCTTGGAAATTCCTAGAAATTTTTCTAATCTTCTAAAAGTGCCCTTTTAAAAAGCTCTCAAATAGTGCGAATATTTTTTTTTAATTTGAAATCGAAATGAAATCTACTTTCTTATGAATAATTTTATGCAAAAATAGCATGAAATTCATTCACAAATCAAAATTAGGTTTCCAAACTACCTTCTTTTTGGCTCATTAGGAGAAATAAATAACGGAGGAAAAAAGAGAAAGAATTGAATCACTTCAAATTACTGAAATCTTTTAAAAATACCCTAAGATATTTCAACAACTTTAAAATCTTTAGGAATGCCTTACAATTTGTAAATCCCTTGAAAGTGCTTCGGAATCTTCTGAAGTACCCTGAAATATTTTTAATCATTTCAAATCCTATCAGGTTACCGACATCAATTGAAAATTCCTTGGAATCTTTTAATATACCCTGAAACTTGGCATAGGTCCTATCAAATCGATCTAAATTTTTGAAATTTTAGGAAAATCTTTGATACAATACCCCATGAAAATTTTTTCAAATCTCTTGAAAATGCTTTAGAATCTTTTTAAATACTTTAAAATATTTCAAATCCTCGGAAATCAATTAAATATTCATTATAATCTTTTGAAATACTCTTAAAGTTTTCAGATACGTTGAAATCTTTTGAAATCAATTGACACATTTTAATGCTCTTGAAAATGCCTTAGAATCTTTTAAAATACCATAAAATAATTCAGTTCCTATGAGTGACATTAAATTACTGAAATCAATTTAAAAAATCTTAGAGTCTTTCAAAATACCTTAAGATATTTGCAATCCTTCAAAATTTTTTGGAATTCCTTGAATTGTTTCAAGCAGTTCAAAATCCCTTGCAATTTTTAAAAACAACCTAAAATATTTCCAATCTTTTGAAATTCTTTCGAATTATTGGAAATGCCTTGGAATCTTTTAAATTTCTCTAGAATATTTCAAATCTTCTTAAATCAATTAAATTACTGAAATCAAATGAAAAATCCTTCGAATCTTAAAGAAAACTCTAAGAGTTTTCAAAGCCTCTAATTTTGTCGAAATTCCTTGAAATTATGGAAGTCTCTTGAAAACACCTTGGATTCTTTTGAAATACCCTAAAATCTTTAAAATCTTTTAAAATTGCTTGAAGTTATTGACATATCTTTAAAACGCCTTGGATTCTTTTAAAATACACTACAATATGCCCAATCCTTTAAAATTTCTTCAAGTTATTGAAATAAAAAAAAATTCCTTGGAATCTTCAAACATTCCCTAAAATCTTTGATGTTCTTTGAAATCTTTAAAATCACTTGAAACTTTTCAAACCTTTCGAAAATGACTCAGAATCTTTTAGAATCATTTGATATCAGTCAAATTACTGAAACCAACTGAAAATTCCTTAGAATCTTTTAAAATACTCTAAAAGTTTTCAAACCCTTAAACATTTTTTGTAATTCCTTAAAATGTTATAAAGCTTTCGAAAATGCCGTGAAATCTTTTTAAATGCTCTAAAATATCTCAAATTTTCTGAAATCAATTAACTTACTGAAATAAATTGAAAATTCTTTAGAATATTTTGAAATACTCTGAAAGTTTTCAAATCCTCTAAAAATATTTTAAACTCCTTTAAATTATGTAATGACACCCAGGAACCTGAACACCGAGAAAAGGGGTCGAGGTGACAATCTTGTCAAAACAAGTTCCTACGCCCTTGTTTTGATTTGGTTCCACCGGAAGGCAGATACCGTGGGGGATATAGATACCGGGATCTTTTTTGGGGTCGTATGACGATAGATTTCAGCCTCTTCGGGCTCCCCGGAGGGATTTGACGTCGGTGGTCGGATGCCCAGCGTTGTGGACGAAAGTATGAAGGAGAGAACCTCGATCCTCGTGAAAGGACCGTAGGATAAGAACCTCGATCCACGAGAAAGGACCGTAGGATAGAGTAAGAACCTCGATCCTCGAGAAAGGACCATAGGCTAGAATAAGAACATCGATCCTCGAGAAAGGATCGTAGGATACAATAAGAACCTCGATCCTCGAGAAAGGACCATAGGATAGAGTAAGAACATCGATCCTTGGAAAAAAGGACCGTAGGAAAGAATAAGAACCTCGATTCTCGAGAAAGGATCGTAGGATAGAGTAAGAACCTCGATCATCGAAAAAGGACCGTAGGATAGAGTAGGAACCTCGATCCTCGAGAAAGGACCGTAGGATAGAGTAAGTATCTCTATCCTCGAGAAAGGACCGTAGGATAGAGAAAGAACCTCGATCCTCGAGAAATGACCATAGGATTAAAGTAAGAACCCCGATCCTCGAGAAAGGACCGTAGGATAGAGTAAGAACCTCGATCCTGGAGAAAGGACCGGAGGATAGAATAAGAACCTCGATCCTCGAGAAAGGACCGTAGGATAGAGTAAGAACCTCGATCCTCGAGAAAGGACCGTAGGAAAGTCGGAAACCAGATTAAAAAGAGGTTAAGTTGATTATAAAGTTACCCCACGATCACTTAATACCACCTCCTGGGGTGGACCGGTGGAACGTTCCAGGGAGTGGTCCTCCACGACTGACCAATCTTCGGCTCAGCGTGGCGCTCAACAGTATCCAAACGGGAAAACAAAACTCCGTAACAGTCACTTGAGTAATAATCCTTTATTAAATGTCAAAAACAATTTCAGTTTAGTCCGCGAAGGACTAACATTCTCACACCGTAACAGTCACTTAAGTTACCACTTTTGATTGAATGTCATAAATCATAATAGTTTATGCCGCTATGGGCCAACGTTCTACGCAACTGCGAGCCTGACCGGCGCTGCTCGCTGACCGGACGGCGCTCGCACGGCGGCCAGACTCCGTACTACGATAGTCTACATCGTCGCCACTAGTGGCGTCGCTTGTGCGCGGCAAATATTCAAATACTTAATAGTGCCCATTGTGACGAATGGCCAAGAAAATAATTATATATTAAAATACTTCAAGATGTCGGCCAAAAAACCTAAAGTGTTTTTTAGCGGACGTCAGTAAATATTTTGAAAATGCCTTGCATTTATTTTAAATTATCTAAAACTCTCCTAATCCATTAAAATCCTTCGAAATTGTTGAAACAAATACCTGAAAATTCCCTGAAATATTTCAAGTTCTTTTAAATCACTTTAAACTTTTTAGAACTCTTGAAAATTTCTTGCAATCTTTTAAAATTTCCTAAACATTTAGTTTAAATTTTTTTAAATTACTCGAAACATTTTAAAGCTTCCGAAAATACCTTGTAATCTTTTAAGATACTCTAAAATATTTCAAATGCTTTTGAATCAATTAAAATACTAAAATCAGTTGAAAATTCCTTGAAATTTGTTAAAATATCCTAAAATATTTCAAACCTTTTAAAATCTTTTGGCATTTCAAATGTCTTAGATTCTTTTCAAATGCCCTGAAATAGTCCCAGTCATTTAAAGTTCCTACAATATATATAAATTTGAAATGTTTTGAAATCAATTGAAAACTCTTTGAAATCTCATAATATCTCAAAATATTTCAAATTCTTCGAAATCTTTTAAAATTCCTTGCAATTGTTTAAAATTCTTGAAAATTCCTTGGATTATAATAAAATACCCTATAGTCTTTAAACTTCTTTGAAATCCATTCATATGATCAAAATCAATTCCTTAACCCGTTGTGGTCACACCTCCGAATAATAACGTGTTGGTCATAAGGGGTCAGGTGGACCCCACGTGGAAAAACCGTTATCATTTTCCTTCTATTTAATATATCGACTTAAAACATCTACCGAACTTAGTTTTAAAGTCTCTTTTTAAGACCCAACAGGTTTTTTTGCTTATTAAACAAATTTTTTATAATGAAAAATACACAGAAAATTTTTTTTCCAAATTTTCACTTTTTTCACATCAAAATTCATAAAAAAATCAAATTTTTGAGATAAAATGGAAATATTTTGGGTTTGTACTTGCAAGATAGTATAATTTTAAGAAAAAAATAATTTATAATGATCCATCGAAAAAGCCATATTTATTTTGATGATTGAAGTGAGCAGTTTTGATGAAATTTGTAAAATTAAAGAGGTGAGCATTAACATGGAATATAACACTAGAAAAAATTTCTTTTTTTTTTAATTTATTCATTTCATCAATAAAAATAGTAGCTTCATCTCCAAAATCTGAATGCCCTGACTCTTCTGAAACGTGATCTTCGGTTTCAGAGCCTGCTCCATAAAAAAATTCCTCCTCCTCGTCGTTTTCAACGAGGAACTTTGTGATCGGCCGACTTCGAAGATTGTACGGCATCTCTATAAACGTTAAAAAATCGCACTCAGAGAAGAAAGAAAAAAAAATCCAACACGCGCACAAATACTTACGTTCTGAAGATTATTTTGAAACACTATTTAATTCAATTTATTTAAAAAAAATTTTCCAACTTTCGATCGCACTGGTCACAGGGGGTCAGTGGGACACCACCAAAAAACATGTCCGCACAAACCGAATTCTACAACACGACTGAAGTCCCGCCGACCTTTGCCACGTGTTGGAAGTTTTAGAGGAGCCTTATATCAATAACAGATGACGCCGCAGATTTGATTTTGGGCAGACAAATTTTAGATATTAGACCTGAAACTTCGCCTGGGGTCAGCTGGACCCCATATGACCACAACGGGTTAAAGTATCGGTGAATTTAAAAAATATAAGTGTCCCTTAAGAGCGTAAAAATGCTTAATTTAAACATCTTTCTAAATTATAAAATGTTTGATCTGTAGATATACACAGATCTCTGACATTCTTCTATTCAAGCCGAAAAAAATAATTATTCGAATATGTCACTATAAGGAAATGGAGATTTTAATCCTATAGGTAAAGTAGAACCGAAACGTACACGAGTTTCACAAATGATATTTAATATTATAACTATAATTAAATTATAATAGAAATCACAGTTATAGAACGTAAAAATGATTAATTTGACAATTTCTTGTTTGCGTAAAAGGTTTAAAAACAGACTACCATAACAGTTGAGGTTATGGTTCATTACTGACCTTATAATATATTTAATGTATTTCGCCTTTTACATACTTTACAGTGCAAGAGACAGAGATAGGAAGAGATTGGATTCCAATCTCTTTCTATCTCTGTCTCTATTTAACGCAGTAACAGTAACACGCCATGACGCTATACTCTTCTCTTTACTCACCAACTTTATTTCTTTCATCATTCATTTATATTGTGTACAAACACGTGGATCACATTACTAAATACGGAGAAACACGTTGTCGTATTATCGAACTCGAACTACGATTCGATTCGATTACTATTTCCAACAGTGATCCTGAAAGACATGCGCATGCTTCGACTGAATGGCACTCATTGGCTCTAGTTCGCGTACGTATTTAAAATTCAAATGAAGACGCGCACTGTAGCCAATGAACGTCACTATAATCCAAGCAAGCGCAAATCATGACACGTTCCATCACTTTCTAACGCACTGATGCCTCGTGTCACACACATATAGCAGGCGAAAATGATTAATCGTGACATGTTCCATTGCTTTCTAACCCACTGATGCCTCGTGTCAGACGCATAGCAGGCGAAAACGATATAATCGTGACAATCGAAATCAACAATACGGTTTAGAGATTTTATATTAAGGATCCTATGTACCAATTTATGTAATTTTTTAAAATGTAAAATCGGTTCCAATAACAGATAGTTAGCCTAAATCTGCCTGTAATGCACATTCCGTTTACGTTTCTTCGAAGAACGCTAAACTGGCTGAAAATAAAAAGGATTTAGAGGAGAAATAAGTAAAGAAGAGAAAAGCAGAAGAGGCTTGAAAATCAAAAAAGAAAAATTAAGAAAGTAGCTGCCGAGAAGGCAGAAGTTTTAGAAGACAAAATCAATTTTCAATTATATTATGTATGTGCACATATAAGTATGTTATACTTATATTTTGTTTTTTCATTCTTCAGATTTTAATAGCATTTAAGCAACTACTTGTGATTCTGACTGCATACATTAAGAAATATTTATTTTACGTGTTATTAAAGTTTTAGAATATGTACTTTCAATTAATATTAATCACTTCAGTCTGTGATTAAAAATAAGCTTAGCACGTCTAAATAAATAATTGGTTTCTTTACACCATACATTTTTTCTATGTCTATTATGTTAAAATTCCTCTTTCTATGTATACTTTTACTTTCAAAAGTCACAAAAAGACATCTATAAATTGGTCGGGGCAAAAAAATTTGACCAGGAAAAACTCGGGAATTTCAAATTGCCTGATCACTAGACACCCTGCTTGTCAATTTAAAAAAAATTAAATTAAGATTTTCAGATTTATAAGAACAATAACAGTGATAATGTTGCTTGAAAATAACACAGTTCAATCAGCTAAATATTAAATTTCATTAAAAAATACCAAACAAAAATGTTACAAGCATCAATGCATCTCTAAAAAGGTTTTCCGATAAGAAATGTATAATAGGGTGGGTCAAAAATAACAAATTCTGGGATTCGAAATCGCCTAGAACGCGAAAAATTAGCATCTTGGGATCCTAAAAAAGTAAATAATTAATTTGGAATCGATAGCCATGCAGCTTGGTTACCGGCACTGAAAAAATGTAAAAAAATTATATTTTGCTGAGTTTGTAAATGTTCTTAAGTTTTAATTTTTTTTACATATCTGATGGTCAAAAAAGTCTTTCCAATTTTGTTGCGGATTTTAATGAATTAATTTCTAAGAGATAATTCCGATGGTATCTTTAAAACTAAATTCCCATTTAATCTAGCCGCCGTTAACGCGTTACAATTTTTGGCTATATGTAATGCAAAGTAACGTACGCTACTGCACGTTACTTTAATAAATTTGTTTATGGTATTCATACTACATTTTATGTCATGACAACCAATCAGGAGACATATTTTCATTATAGAACAAGGCTGAGGCTACACTTATCACGGCAAAAAATTCTGTAAAATATTTTTGGAAAGACTGAACAGAGAAAAAACTTTAAATAATGCACGATAAAGTGGCAACTTTAGTCATTCACTTTTTTTCCGGGTAGGAAACAATTTTAAGAACGGCCTTTTTTGACAACTATGCGTGTGAATTCTACTTTTCAATGAAACATGTAGTTCTTTTTTGCTTTTTAATTAAATAAATTTGTGGCCATTTTCATAATTTTTTGAAGAAAAAAAATTGTTTGCAACCTAATATACGTATCAAAGCAGCACCTCATATCTCATAAATTTCAGAAATGTTTCTGAGGCATGTTTTAAATATTGGGGTTGTTAACTTTATTTTAGAATGGAATTTGCTTCCCAAAACTAAAAAGTGTACCGATTGCGGCGGGGTATTAAATTTAACAACAAATGATCGGGGTCTTGATGTAATTTATCGCTGTGGGTCTAAGGATTGTTAGTGGGGGGGGGGGGGGAGTGCAAGAAGAGGAACATTTCTCAATGTCGCGAATGTCAGATTTTTAAGAATTTTACAAGTTATAATTTGTTGGTTGCTATGGTATCCATTGAGTGTAATTGCTCGGGAGACGGAGCTTTCTCAAAAAACGGGACGAGCTATAATTGCAGATCTCCGAATGTTGCTGAGGGCATGGTTTTTCGGAACAAAACCTAAATTTGGGGGACCTGGAAGAACGGTAGAAATTGACGAAAGCACCTTCGGAAAACGGAAATATAACCGAGGGAGAAAAAGGAAAACTAGGTGGGTGGTGGGAGGTGTCGATAGAGAATAAAAAAAGTGTTTGTTTAAAGTAGTAGGCAGTCGGGACGCTAACACGTTGCATCTCGACCTCCATGGTGGTGTGGAACAGAACGATTTAAATTTTAAAGGTACCTTCGCAACGTACACAGTAGCCTCCGGTTCAGCACCACAACGCCGCTTCGAACTATAGTTTATTCCAGGCGGAGCGCAAAACAATAGAAAAGGTTAGCCAGGCCGTCAGGTATTCGATGGTACCCTCACATGCGTTTAAGCCAAAATTCTTAACACCTTTGTAAATTCGTGAAGAATTGTTAAAATTTTGATTATGGTATTTAATGAAGATATCTTTGTAACTTGCGATTTAAAATACTTCTGATCATATGTAGGTTTTTTTCAGCATATAAATACACATTAGAAAACAAAATCGACAAGATCCAGGAATCGAAACTAAAAATACAGCGAATTTTTTACATTCTGATTTTGGTATTAATTTAAATTATCTTTATAAATTGTGGTTTATAATTTTGTCTTCGCATGTGTGGGCGGTTTTAGCATAGAAATACAGAAGAAAAAATTCTAAGAAATACCAGATTCCAAATTTTGAAAATTTACTGTAATTACAATTTGGATACCTCGGTCTTGCCGATTTTTTTAGTGTGTTATTGTACTAAACAATTCCACACATGCGCATAAAAAGTTGTAACCCACAAATTATAAACATAATTTTATTATCTCTCCTTTTGGTCTCATTGCTTTTGTAGACCAATAATACATATATATATTTTCATAAAATATGTCCACGTGGTCAGAGTAGGGGGGAGGGGGGGGGGGTCAAAATTACGAATACTTCGGGATTTAATGAGAGTACCCAAAATGCATAAAATATGCATGCTAGCGTTGCATTTGCACATGAGCACGTCAGAGCAAATCAAAGACTCCGCAGAGCCGTGAGGAAAAACGAGACAAGTACCGTTAGAAAGAGAAACTCTTACGCAGAATGCCTGAAGAGTAAGACAGCGCAACGATAATTGTCTCGTTTTTCCTCTCGACTCTGCGGAGTCTTTCTTTTGCTCTGAGGTGCTCACATATAATTTATGTAATTTGAAGTCATAATCCCCCTGGATATACTATTCAACCAATATTGATAATTTTGTTTAACGTTTATGCCATGTGTCTCTCCCGTGGCTTGTCGACTTCGGGAGTTTTCTTTTGTTGCAATTCGTCGTTCGCGCCCGGAACTTGTTTCTGTCAGTCGATATAACATGAAACATGTAACTTTACTAACTTATAACAAGTACTTTTTCATTTCGTTTATTTAAATCACACAATACCATGTGAATCTGCTGTTATTTGTAAATTTACAGTCTCATGTAAATGTAATGCTCTACATATATTTACGACGTATTACATAGCTCAAATAGTTCCCACTGTGTTACGCCGAAATTTTACACGTTTCCTGTCAAAGCACCGCAGCTACGGTTTAATCACAATTCAAGGATTAATTAGTAAATGACTTAGTCATTCAGAAAAAAAGAAATCAACGTTCATTTGAAATTAATATATTGGAAAAACACATGGCGATATTTTGGTGAAATAACAACCCTTTTCAAGCCTATTGTAAAAATGTAAAATAACAATAGTAAAATTGCAATAACATCAATATAATAAAAACGATTATGTGAAATTGATAATAAAGAGTAAAAACCTGCAATATGGTAAATAAATAAAAAATACGGGCAAAATAACCTACTCTCGTTATTTTTCCTGCCTCTCCCTCCTGTAAATATTCCGGCGGACGAAATTAGCTACGTTTCTTATTTCGCCGGCCTTGTCGGTCGAAATAAGCTGCTTATCTTATTTCGCATGCAGAGTGGGGCTATTAATTCAAGATAAATTTAGAAGATAACAAGCCAGTTTTTGCATGTCAGGGGAAAGTCAGGGAATTTTGAAATTGCGTTTTTGTGACAACCTTGACCGAAAACGAGGGTGTACAGATGCGAAAAACTTTCATGGACATTTTTCAGGGTGTCCAGCATGGGGGAAAAGGGGGAATTTTATTGATGCGGAAAATGTACTGAATTTTTTTTAAGCGGCAATTTTTCATATTTCATATAGGGAGCAGAGGGGGAATTTTCTTCGTTTTTTAGATCATCATATTTCTACTAAAGTTTCAAGCGGTTCAAAGAGTTAGTATAACATAAGTTTTATAAAGAACGGGAAGTTCTTACAACAAAAACTCCAACCCAAACGGAAGAGAAACAAAAGTTAAGCTGATGAATAATTAAATCAGTTGAGCTCTAGACCTTTCTTCGGTCAACTTAAAATAAGAATTAGATAGATAAACGTTTATTTTTCAGCCTGCTGGCCTTAAAAAATTGACTTGCTTACACTTCCATTTTTTTACAGAATTTTCTTAAAACTAACATCCTTCCACACCTTATCTCTAACGCCGCTCGCTCTTATCGCATTGCCTTTCTCGCTTCGCCTCGCACGCATGTTCCTATTTTCTTGCTTTGCCTCGCATTACCAAACTCTGCCTCCGGGGCTAATCCCTGACACTTATCTACTATTTACAATATTTACATTTACTGCATCCTCTATTTAAAATCTTTCCTTCTCCATTCCTCTTCCTCCTTCCTTCTCTTCTTCTCAATCTTACCCAAGACTCCCTTCACCCATGCTACTGCCCTTTTATCCCCCCTTTCATGCATCAATACCTCCATGCTTATCCCACTCCTTTCCACCTCTACGCACTCCTCCAACCAGTGCTCCACTCTTGCCTCCCCCTTCCCACATAGTTCACACATCCTCTTTTCCCTAGCGAGCCAGAACCTATTAAAACCCTCCATGCACCCACATCTCATCCTCGCTATATTTAGAGTGGATGTAAAAGTCTGAAAAAATACTGAATTTTTTGTGCGCCCAATTTGTCAGTGTATCCAGATTTTTTATTTTCTTCTTATTTTATTGGGAGTCATTGAAAAAGTGTTAAAAAATTCGTTAACACGAAAATCATACAATGAATATTTTTCAAAATTCTGATAACTTACCAATAATTAACATTATTGTGCTTATGTTAACACATACAGTAGGATGTATCGAAAAACAAAAATATTTTGATTTTACTTTGGAATAGGGATAAAAAGTTGTTAGTAGGTGCCAATATTACTCTCTCGAAAGGAAAAAAAAATATGAAAAATCTGCTCACCGAGCGGGAAAAATTTCATCGCGCGACTCGCAAGTTTGAGCGCGCTTAAGGTGCGCGTCAGCCAGATCTAGCCCTTCGAGCTCGGCTACGAAACCTCTACTTTTTAAGAGATTGTTAAATTTGTTCTGATTTTAGATTGAAAACAAAATTAAGTTACTTAAGGCTCTATCGGCCTTAACTGATATGGCACTGACAATTAAGACATTATAGAATATTAAATTATACATATATTAATATTAAAAAAAGGATTTTTTTTCTTACATTAATCTAATGCTTTTTGAACACCCGTCTTAATTATCTTTTTTACCTTCTTCTTCTACTTCTTCTATAAGGTCAGCCAACGGCTGATCTCCAATGGCTGATCTAAGTTGACACCATACTTGCTTCAGCAGCCTCGTATATACGGTCACGAACTATTGTTGGGATTTTGTATTACCCAGTGGGTTAATCTAAAACGAACGGAAACATTCTCTTCTCATAGGGAGAGAAAAGCAGACATGGGCCTATGCGCAGACGTGTCCAGGAGCGGTTATCTCGAGCACGCTACCACGCATACGCTAGTGTATACGGGCGGCAAGTTTACAATTTTTGAAAGAAAGAAAATTTTATTTATTTGGTTTTTTATTTACTTATTCGACCAAATCTTTAGGATATTATAAATTTAAAAACTTGCGAAACAACTTGCAGGGAGGGATTAGCTAAAAAATGGTAACTTCTGAAGGTAGGAGGGCATTTTAGGGCTTTCGAGAGACCTGTGATGAGGGTGCTACGTATGTTATCGAAATGGGGGCAATCTCAAAGGATGTGATCCAGATCTTCATCAATATCAGGATTGCAAGGACACTGGCTTGAATTTACAATGTTTTTTCGGGCGAGACTAGCATTAAGTGAATAATGATTGCTCCTCATGCGACAGAGAGAGAGAGACTGTCCACTCTCTTGATGCAATGAAGGAGGCAAACCAAGGTTTTTGCCTATGTTCGTAGAAACGTTGGGTGTAGTGCACGCCCTTGTTTTCTCCAACCTTAGTATAATAATCCCTGTAGCCATCTAGAAGAGATTTTCGAGATGAATCAAAGAAGTTAGTACTGGGTAAAAAAAACTCGAAGAAGATTGCCGTGAGCAGCCGCGGACTTAGCGGTTAGGTCGGCATGCTCATTTCCTCGAATTCCATTGTATCCAGGGATCCAAAATAGCGTTACTGTGCGATTGAGCTTGAACAGAGTCGCCAATCTATTTCTGATTACAAAAATGATGCAAGATTTGATATTGTTCAGGCATATAGCTGCCATGCTATTAATGACACTAAAGGAGTCTGAAAAGATAACCTATTCAGTGAAGTCATTTTTAATAATGTGATGTTGAGTGTACAGAATGGCATACGCTTCAATACAAAAAATTGTAGCAAAAGAGACTTTCCAAGAGCAAATGGTTCCTGTCGAAGGGCATATAAATGCGAAACCTGCGGTTTCATCCGTTCCTAACCTGGAACCATCTGTATAAAAATGAACAGAGTCCTGAAATTTGTGATACGCGAAATCTGATAAAAGAACCTCTGGATCTGGGCTATCCTGACATAAACAACTTAACAAGGTTCGAGAAAAATGCATTTTAAAAATTGCGAACGGATGGTCAGCGAGCCGGTGTAAAAGTATTGTGAAGCGCCAGGGGTTCCCTGGTAGAGCGTTCGGCTGATAGCCGCAAGGTTGCGCGTTCGATTCTCGCTATCCGTACTTTTTTTATATTTTTTTGTATTCATCAAAATTCTTGTTTATTCCATTTTGAATAACATTTAATAAAATTATACCATTTAATGATTATTTATTCCTTATTTTCAATAAAAACTCTGTTTATCGTATTTTTATTATCACTCGTTTGGACAATTGTGCATTTCATTAACACTCTTTATTCTTCAATAGTTTCTAGTATTCATGTTTTTAAATTAAAGTATGTATCTATTAAATGAGTTACTGCATCTACTGGTATTTCGTATTTATTATTGAAAGTTTCATTTGAAACCCTTTGTTCCTACTTTAATTTAAAAATTTAAATACTAGAAACTATTGAAGAATAAAGAATTTAATGAAATGCACAATTGTCCAAACGAGTGATGATAAAAATACGATAAACAGAGTTCGTATTGAAAATTAGGAATAAATAATCATTACATGATATAATTTCATTGAATGTTATTCAAAAATGGAATAATGAAGCATTTTGATAAATAAAAAATAATTTTAAAAAAGTACGGATAGCGAGAATCGAACGCGCAACCTAGCGGCTATCAGCCTAGCGCACCAGGGAGCTACCGACGCTTCGAAGTACTGTTACACCGGCTCGATGACCATCCTTTCGCAATTTTTAAAATGCATTTTTCTCGAAAATGGGTAAAAATTTCGTCTTCTTGATTTTTCTCAGAAAACCTCTGTTACGGACCTTTCATTGAGGAGAGTATCAATTCAAACAAAAGAAAAAGCGTACCTAAAGGTCCCCTTGTAAGCCAAGATCAACCTGAGGTGTGAATAAATTATCGCTACACGCGAATTCTAAATAGGGCTTAGCAAATGACCTGCGAATTTGATGTTTGAAATTGGCAACTCTATCGAAAGTTCTGAAGAGAACAAAAATATCTGATACGATATCTGTTCATACGTTTCTAGGACAGAAGTAAAGACAAAGATTTTTTCTAATTCCGAAGAGTTAAATATAGTACCCGTATTTGAAAACCGGAGCAAAATATATAAAGTGCGCAAGGTTCGTCATACCAAATAATGCATTCTTTGATTCTGGAATCAAAGAATTTTAACATACATTATTCGTTCATATGTCGCTCTTACTTATTCAATTATTTCAAAAAATACTTCAACAATGAAAATTGTTGCTAAAAAGGTTTTCACCTTGACTACAAAATTGTATATATCGATGTCTGACATTGAAAGCATTATTTAAGGTGTCTGCACAGTCACATAATGCGCTACGCCTGCGCCCTTCTAGCCGCGGCGCCTCGCGTCATCGTGTATGACCCTAAGATTTATGTGTTTTTCTCGTAAACCACGGGCGGTCCCAAGATAAAACTTACAGGACTGGTAAAGCACATTTTTGGCTTTCTTTGACAAAAAAGAACTTTTAAATTCAAGAACACTTATTTTCAAAAATGCGATTTTACTTTTTTGAGTTTTCAAAAAAATGTCAAAAACTTTTTTTTTCTTTATGGACATTTTTGTTTTAATTTAAATGCCATTAAAAACCATTTCTGACCTTAAAAAGTTGAATTGGTTAATTAGAACCAAAGATATAGAACTATCAAAAAAAGTTAACAAAAATTTCAAAGTCTCGTATCTCCGCCATTTTTTAGAATTTTTGAAAAATACTTGGGGGTATATTTCTTTACTAATATAGGACTGTGTACGCCGAGTTACAGCCAAATCACTTTCCGAGAGGAAAATTCTTCATCCGCTAGACATGGTCTCCACCCATAATATTTTTCTCATCGGATTCTCAATCTGCGGGGAAATCCTGTAAGAATCACCATGAGAAAATTAAACGAAAATACAAGAATTTTTAACCAAACAGTTCTCTGTTTTTACCAAAAAGGATAAAATTTGTAACAAAAAAGATTAATTTTCAACACGAAAAAAACAAACAAACTTTCTACATTGTGAAGCCTGCGATAAACAAATAGGATTTTTTATAATTTATAGAGTAAATACAAATTTTTAAATAAATATTGAATTTCATTTTTATATCTTCAAAAATTTTAGGACAATTTCTATTAATTTCGAATCATCCATAGTTATAATAGATGGTAGACAATATTTTCGAAAGCTCAAGTCGCGTCGGCTGGGCGGCTAGATTGCTTCTCGAGCAGTCTAGTCGCCGTGATTTACAGCCGCTCATGGGATCCCTACTGTCGCGCGTCGGGTTTCACGCATTAGGAAAGGGCGCCATAAGATCCAATGAGAAGCAGTCATAAACTAAAATGCGCGATTTTACTCGCGTGACTTTAGTCGCCCATACGGAAACCAACCTTTAAACTGAGAGCCAAGCACTCGGATCCATGCCCGTACATCGACGCTGAAGAAAAGGAATCGACCTACTTGATAGTGAACGTTGACGATATCTTGATCGCGTCGCGAATCTCCTAAAGGGTTCAGGATATTGTACAGAAACTTTAATCTCACTGTTCAGTGAGGGACCTTGGAGCTGCAAATTATGTATTGGGTACTTGAAAAAGTTTCCGCCGCTCGTTAACAGATGTCGTTACCAGTGATGTGTGCATGTAGTTTAAGATGGTAACGCATCTATATAGAAGTACATAAAAAGTACAAAAAAAGTAAGAAGTACAAAAAAAAGAAAAGAAAGTATGAAGTACAAAAAAAATACATTCATATATAGAAGTACTATAGCCAAGCTTCAATATTCAGCATACGCCATTTGAGTGCAGTGTAAACAATATATTTTTCTATTGCATTACAAATATTGAATTGCGTGCCTACAAAACAGAATTTGCGGGAGGTCTCATTCCATTATTGATGAGTGGATCGCACAGTGGTCGGAATAGCAGGAAAGGCTGACCAAAATTCAGAAAGTCGATATTTATTTTGCTTAAAACCAAATACAGTATTCTTTAAACAATTAATCTCTGCATCAAATGCCGGAAGGATTGAGCTCTGTCTTAAGCACGTAAATAAATTTCATTCTAAGTGCGCGATTTTATTGATAACATATGGATAGAGATGCTGGGGGTTCGCATAATAAAATTTCAATACAAGTTGTATTTAAAAAGTGCATGAAGTATTATAGCAGTGACCTCAAAGTTTTCTTGTCAGAAATGTTTGGCAAACCAAAAGTTTATTAAAAAAACATGATCTCAAAAAAAGCTCCGCGCTGCTCCGCTGTGATTCCTATTAAAATACAAAGTCAACGTGGTGGTGAGTAAAAAATAAAAAAAATTGCTGCGCCTAAATTCGACTTTCGTTTTAAACACGTTTACAAGACAGGTGTACGCGAATGGTGATTAGGTGTAGTAGGAGCCCAAACTCATAAAAAATAAAACTTTGACCTCAAATTCGAATTCCTTGACTCCGGAAACCCCCTGACGACTACTTTTCGCGAACGCAACGTCAGTTTTTTAAAGTTGGTCCGCCATTTTGTGGCGGCCATTTTGTTTTTGACGATTTTGATCTCAAGTTTAAATTCCGACCACTGTGGATCGCTTCAAAGGAAGAACAATTTTTTTATAACGGCATCTATTTGTTGCCTGAAAAATGGCGAAATGATATAGCTAAGTATGGAAAATACTTTGAATGATGAATCGCTTGTTGCTTTTCTAATAAAGTTATAAGAAATAAAATAAAATAAAAATTTTAACAAAAAGCAGCTGAGACTTATTCAACTACACATATTAAGATTCAAAATGATTACTTACAAGGCATTCAAGAATCCCCTCGCCATTGGAACAAAATTAGATTCGCTTACAGAAATCAAGAAGATGAACTCGCTTCCGTTCAGAGAGCTAATTGGGGCACTCACATACATTGCATTCGCAACTTGACCTGATATTAAGTGCAACGTGAACATGCGGAGCCAATGTACCAACTGTTACGGTTAATGTCACTGAGAGGCAAAAAGCGGGTATCATTAAGGTATATTAAATAGAAAGCTGGTCTTGACACAAGAGAGTCGAGGAATGGAACTGCAATCTAGACTCGATATACTGCTCAGGAAACACTTCCATTCTATCCGGAAGGGCTGTGTCGTGGAACTATATATCATTAATTAACTCTGGAGTCGTTTTTTCTCCGGTCTTTTCCCTAACAGAAAAAATTGAGTGTTTTAAATATTCATTAAATATCTATTATAAATCTGTAAAATATAATTTCAAACAAAAATATAGAAAATACTATAAAACTTGGAGAATGAAAATGAAAGGCAAGATCCGCATTATGCACATTAATAAATAATGTATTCGAAGTCAAAAATTCTGATTTTATTTTTAATGAATTATAGTATATTGTATGTCTAGGAGGCAAACTTGGTCATTTTACCCGAGCGTGAGTTTGGAATAACGTGACGTTGACGAGAGCGAAGCCGTGTATTGCAAACATGATGCGAGGGTAAAAAGAAGTTTGCCTCCTTGCTGCACACGATACTTTATGTAACAAAGGTATGATTTACTAGTGTATCACGTCTGACATTTGAAGTTGGATTGGCGCGGCGATAATCGTATACAAGCAACAGCGAATGCGCATGTGCGGAGTACGGTTACGAACCCATAATACTCCTACCAGAACTGAAAAGAGGCTGATAAAATGCGTAAATCATGCCAGCGTTACATAAAGTAGTTTTCAAACTGAATATCTCACAAATTAATGCAGTTAAGTAGAGGGTCTGAAATTTTCACAAAAATCGTATTTGTATGTATATATACCATTAAGCCATTTCCCTTTCAGGGTAGGCGTGACACTACCCGATTCGGGTAGTGTTTCTAGGTGGATACTTTCTTGTAGTAAATAACTACAAGTGTGGGCTCACCACACCCACGATGTGCCAACAGCACTCAGTTTTCTCGAATGGTCACCCATCCAAGTACTAACCGCGCCCAACGCTGCTTAACTTCAGTGATCTGACGAGAACTGGGGTTTTCAGCGTTTTCATGTTCCTTTATATGGCAGTATATTTTAAATTCAGTTTCCAAAGTTCGACTACTCTGCCACTTTCGAAATATTTTGAAAAAAAGAATAAAAAACCTTTATGCAAAACCGGACGGTTTTCGTACCTTTCTGTGCGCGTTTGTGGGACGCGAAGTTCTCGTTTGTCGGAGGGGGTATTTTTCCGGCCACGGCCGTAAAAGTATACTTTTACGGAGTGTGCGCATGCGCTTTTGGTCCAAACCGGCGACACTCCTGGCTCTCTCTTCTGACGCATGCGTGGTACATATCACAAATGTTTGTAGACTGTGCAATACAAATGAACAGAGCATGCCGGCTGGCAACACGCAGCAACACGTGGGTCCGCGAGTCTTTCGTTAACCGATAGATAACAATTGTGTCGCGATGGCAAAGATTTTATTTGACTAACTAAAACTAAAATGAACATAACCGCACATGTCTATAATAAGACTAGTATGAAGCTCACGTGCAACATTTAATGTTATGTTTAATTTTAGTTATAGTTATTCAAAATGATTGTTGTATTTTTCCTTACGGGGGGCTTCGCCCCCCGAACCCCCCACGGGGGCTCCGCCCCGGACCCCGTCGCCCCCACCCCCATTGAAACTTCACACTCAATACCCTCTCGCATACTAAAACTATATCGGTTTTGCATAAAATATCGTGTGTCACTCCGCAGCAAACCTTTGACGACCTCGCCCGCTGTTTGCAGTACTCGGCTATGCGCGCGCCTTCGGCGCGCGCATGTACGCCTCGTACAGCAAACATCGGCCTCGGACGTCAAAGACGCGGTTTGCTGAGTCGTAACACAATATACTATTTTTTCATCCTAACAATAGCTTTAAGTACCTTCAGGCTGTAAAGAGTATCGGAAAATTATTTTCTGAAAAAGTAGCTAAAAGGCAAGAAAGTCTCAGTTTGAACCCTGTAATTCAGTTATATTCAAAATCCCTGACTTTCCCTGACCAACAAAATTTCCTGATTTTTTCATGATTTCCATGTTTTACCTGACCTGCAGCAACCCTGTTTATCATAAATATTCTTGTTGACAGGAAAGTCTTGGAGAGGATGTTTTACGAATGTCCACAGATGAGATTGTGTCGCGAACGCGATTGTTAGATAACGAAATAAAAATCATGAAGAGTGAAGTAATGAGAATCTCTCACGAATTACAAGCACAAAATGATAAGATAAAAGAGAATACAGAAAAGATCAAAGTTAATAAGACGCTTCCATATTTGGTTTCCAATGTTATAGAGCTATTAGATGTTGACCCACAGGACATGGGAGAAGAGGATGGGGCAGTTGTCGACTTAGATGCTCAGCGAAAAGGCAAATGTGCTGTGATTAAAACTTCAACACGCCAAACATACTTTTTGCCTGTAATAGGACTCGTCGATGCAGAATCCTTAAAACCAGGAGACCTAGTAGGCGTAAATAAAGACAGTTATCTTGTTCTCGAAACACTACCCGCCGAGTATGATGCCAGAGTCAAGGCGATGGAAGTAGACGAACGACCTACTGAACAGTATTCTGATATCGGAGGGTTGGACAAGCAAATTCAAGAACTTATTGAAGCAGTTGTACTTCCTATGACTCACAAGGAGAAGTTTGAAAATTTAGGAATACAACCACCAAAAGGAGTTCTTCTCTACGGACCACCTGGAACTGGAAAGACTCTTCTCGCCCGAGCTTGCGCAGCTCAAACAAAATCTACGTTCTTAAAATTAGCTGGACCCCAACTTGTACAAATGTTTATTGGTGATGGTGCAAAGTTAGTCAGAGATGCGTTTTCGTTAGCAAAAGAAAAAGCACCAGCAATAATTTTTATCGATGAATTAGATGCAATTGGAACGAAACGTTTTGATTCAGAAAAAGCCGGTGATAGAGAAGTGCAACGCACTATGTTGGAGCTACTGAACCAATTAGATGGATTTAGTTCTACTGCAGATATTAAAGTAATAGCTGCAACAAACAGGGTGGATATTTTGGATCCTGCTTTGCTCAGATCAGGCCGTTTGGATAGAAAAATTGAATTTCCTCATCCCAACGAAGAAGCTAGAGCGCGCATCATGCAAATACATTCTCGTAAGATGAATATGTCTCCAGACGTTAACTTTGAAGAATTGTCTAGGTCTACTGATGATTTCAATGGTGCTCAATGCAAAGCTGTTTGCGTCGAAGCGGTATGTAAAAATTACGATGCATATTTTTTCCTCCTTGAAGTTGTAATTCTAGCAATTGAAACTCCAATTATACAAAGTCGTAGCTCAGAAAAAAATTTCTGGTCATTTTTCAGATTTTTTCCGAGTTTCAAATGTTTTCCCGGTCATTTATATTTTCAAGTTCATGTCTTCAAAACTAAACAAATTTATACACTACCGGTCAAAATTGTGGGACCACCTACAAAATTTGTATTAAAATCACGCTCGTCTTTAAAAGCGTCTATCTCCGTGAAAAACTGTCGATCCGCCGCATCAAAAACCTTTCGTGCGTCGCTTAAGAAATAAAGTCCTAACTCGAAAACTAATAAGAAGTTTTGAGTGTTCTTGGTCTTAATTTAAAGCTGAGACCTCAGGCTTCATTTGAGCAAAGTTCCAAATTTTTCTTGTCACTTCCCTAAAGCATGCAGCGAGTTGAATGTGAGAAATGAAAATTCGTCAAAATCTGAAATTACATCGATCTTTCTCACACGCTATCTCGACTTCTATTCAACAAAAATACTTCAATTTTTCAAAATATTTCTAGCTCAATTTTTCACGGAGATAGACGCTTTTAAAGACGAGCGTGATTTTAATACAAATTTTGTAGGTGGTCCCACAATTTTGACCGGTAATGTAATTCGAAATATTCTAAAAAGAATTTGCAAATTAAATGTTCGTCATTAGAGCTCTTTATCAATTATTTTAATTAACTCTAATACCGAAGTAAAAGACTCACGTTCTTCTATGGATTTAGCCAATTAAAAAGTCCAAAGTAGAAGCCATCAAAATTGATAAATTTTTATTTTGAGTTCTCTAAGCAGGAAAAATTTCAATTAAACATTTTCAAAACGAGCAATCCAAATTCAACTGATTTAGAAAGCACGGCAAATTGTTTAACTATTAAAAGTTTCAACTTGAAATTGTCTCATTTATAAATCTCTAACCTAATCAAAAATGTTCAACCTAAAGTGGGCAAAATTACACGAAATTAAAAAAATAACCTGCTATCTTTAATAGGTTCTGAGTTATGATAATTTTTAAAATTCCCACTTTTGTTGGATTTTCAGAAAAACTCTAGATTTAAAAAAACACTGTGTACCTTTGAATCTAATTACTGTATTGAAAAGTGTTCTACATATGAGTTAAAGTAAACTGAAGTTGCAGTCCTTCCAAAAAATAATAATGTGCTACCTCTTATAGGTCGTGAGCTATAACTTCTCAAAGTTGACCATTTCGATTGAAGTACATTTTGAAAAAATTAAATTAGATCAATATTTCGCGAAATAAACCTTTACGCATATTTCGGGATTTAATGAAAGTAGCCACCGTATAAAAAGTGTTAAAAAAAAGTATCCATTTCACAACAATAGGGACCTCAGAAGGAAGGGGTACCGACGTCCCTGCCTTTTTCCCTCCCAGCTATTGACTGCACATCTTAAGCCATACAAAAAAACTTCCTATCATTATTTCTTTCCGAGGTGATATGTTTGTGGAAAACGGTCTGTAATTAGTAAACAATTTCATATTTCGAAATTTGGAAAACAGCCTTGCATTCTGGACACCTTAAGGAGCGTCTGCGAATTTTTTCCGATTTTCAAGACATCCAGCTCGTTTTCGGAAGCCTCGAAAGTTGAGGCTTAAAAAAAGTGCCTCCAAAACCCTGTTTTTTGGCAGGTTTTACATCAGCACTATCGTAAAAAATTTTTCCGAACAACAATATACATATCTTTCAATTCGGGAGACCTTAAAGTTTTACGTTTACCTGGCCAGAATTTTCTGCGATTTTTTTTGAACGAGTTGTGAGCGATCAAAGTGAGGGTCGCGTACTTTTGACGCCGACTTTAGTCTATGTCCTAGGTCTAATAGGTCACGAGTTTTGTCCTTGGAAATTTGACTCTTTTTGTATAGTCATCTGAGCGTACCGCAAAGTAGAATTACGCCCACATTTCAATATTTTTGTGTTATGTGAGTAATTATAATTTATTGCAAATGTGTAATATAAATTTTTTTATTGATAAACTAATAATTGTTTATAACAAAGTCTTGTCATCACCACTTTGGAGTACTTTTGTGGCAAAAAAGTGATTATAATTGATTGAAAATGTGTACTACTTTTTATTAATACAATTTTTTTGTTAATAATTGATTATAGCAAAACCTTGTCACCATCACTATTGACTACTTTTTGACCGTTTTTGCGTACTTTCGTGTCACAAATGTGATTATAATTGATTGAAACTCTGTAATATGTCTCTTCTTAATTGATATACAAATAATTTAAAAATAATTGTTTATAACAACCTATTTTCCTCAACATTTTCTCTGTATTTTATTCAAAACTTACCTTCAGGACACTGTTTGCAATAAATTGGAAAAATATAGCCTTTTTTCTATTTTACACTACGCTCAGGTGACTGCACAGACCAATCCAAATTTCCTCAGGTACGCTCTTTTATTGTCCAAAAAGAAAGTGTGAGTTCGTAAGTTCGTCTTCCACCACCAATATTTACGATTTTATCCATGAAAAATAAAAATGGTAAACTGGAACATTCCCACGAAACCACGCTAGATGCGATAAATATTCCCTGACTAAAATTATTAACTTCAGGAGGGTCTATAAAATCGTCTTCCCGGTTTTTAACAGCGATAATTGTTTTTGTTTTAAACGGGGTGGGATAATTATAACAAATAGTTAGCGTGACTTGCATTGTTACTTCTTATGGAGTTTTCGTCATTTTAACATGGGAAAATATTTGTTTATTTTCAACTTCAAATTTAAACCACTTGGGCCTTCGAGGGGGACAAAGGTGGTTCTCGCAGTGCTAGGGGATGTTAAGGGTCGGTTGCGGAAGATACTGCATGGAGAGGTCCCAGTTACTGACCGAAGTGACAGGGAGGATCTCTTGAAGAGAAAGAGAGGCAACCAAGAGAGTCTGGAGAAAAGCGCGGTAGAGAGTCCGTTTAAAAAAAGTGTGAGAACACGTAGGTCACCCCCCCCCCCCCCATGGAGGGGCAGTTGGAGAAGGAGGCTCTCGGGATGTTGTTAGGCGTGATCAGGGGACTGAGGGAGGACGCAAGGGGGGACTAAGGACCAGATGGAAAGCATGAGGAAGGACTTGAGAATCAGGGATGAGAGATGGGAAAAGGAGGTGGAAGAGCTAAGGGTGAAAGTAGAAGGATTAGAGAGGGAGGTGGTGTCAGTAAGAAAGGAAAAAGAAGCAAAAATGAAGCAGATGGATGAGGAGATTAGAGTGTGGAAGGAAAGGACGGAAAAAAGGCTCGAGAAGGTAGAGGGCAGGTCGGAAATGGAAGTAGGCGACAGGGGGGAGGGAGAGAAGAAAGATATTTGGGAGAGGGTAGATAATATGATAGAAGAGAAAGTGGGAGAGCGTAGGAATGAAAAGGTGGAGAGCGTGGATAGGGAAAGGATAAGGGCAATGGAGAGAAAAGAGAAGGCAGACAGGAGAAATAATATTGTGATTAGAATATTGAAGCTAAAGAGCGGGGAAGAAAGAGAGGGCGTGGAAGCATTGCCACAGAGCATAGGGTGGGTTAAATGCAAGGTACGTAAAGTTATACTGGAGGGGAGAAAGGAGATGGAAGTGGCGGTTGTGGAGTTGGAGAACTGGGAAGAGAAGTTGGGGGTAATGCGAAATAAGAACAGGATAAAGGATAAGGGGGTTTACATCGATCACGATTTGACGCGGAAGGAAAGGGAGGTGCCACGAATGCTGAACGATAGGGCTAGGTGGGAGAGGAGTGAAGGGAGAGCGGAAAAGGTAGGGTATCGGAAAATAAAAGTGGACTAGAAAATGTGGGTGTGGGACAAGGAGAAACAGGTGCTGAAGGAAGTGCAGGGTAATTTGTTTCGTAGGAAGTAGGGGGGTGAGGGTAAAGCAGGGTGGAGGAGTAGTGAAGGTGCTGTAGTGGAACGTAGCAGGGGTAAAGAAAAAAGATGAGTTCTGGAGGTATATCCAGGAAGTTGATGTTGTGGGACTGGTAGAGACGTGGGTAGAAAGAAAGGAATGGGATATAATAGAGCCAAAGCTGCTGGACGAGGGAGGCGATAGAGAAGTATAAGGAGCAGTTAAGGAAGGTACGCTTTGAAGGGGATCCGGTGGAAGAGATATGGGAGGATTTAAAGGAGAAAGTGAAAGGGTGCGTGCAAAAAAAGGTATTCAAATAGAAGAAGAAAGGAATGGTGAAGCCGTGGTGGGATAGGGAATGTAAAAGGATGATAAGGAAGGTGAAGAGGAAGTACAAGAAGTGGAAAGAGGGTACTGCGAAAAGGGAGGAGTACGTAGAAATGAGAAAGGGGTTTAGATTGATGTGTAAGAAGAAAGGACAGGAAAAGGAGAAAGATCTGAAAGAGGAATTAGGAAATTTTAAGATAGAGGGGGACGTCTGGAAGATAATAAATGGGTTTAGGAAGCATAGAGTGGGGATAAGCGAGAAGATAGGGAGTGAGGAGTATAGGGAGTTTTTTAAAGAATCGTTTCAGGGCTCAGATTCAAGGAAGAGAGATGGTGGGAGTAGAAGAACGGGGGAGGCAGAGGTTGAGGAGTTGAATGACGAGGAGATAGAGAAACAGATAAGGAAGTTAAGAAGGTCAAAAGCAGCAGGGCTGGACGGGGTAGAGAGCGAAGCATGGCTGTTCAGTACACAAGAGGTTAGGGAGAGGCTGAAGGAGGTAGTGAAGAAAGTATGGAGGGGGGAGGGATTCCCAGGAGGGTAGAGAGAAGAGTTAATAGTGCCACTGTATAAGAAAGGAGATAGGGATAGGCAGGAAAATTATAGAGGGATTACGCTAATGAATACGGCGTATAAAGTATACGCGATGGTGGTGGCGGAGAGGCTGCGGAAGGTAGGAGTACTATCGACAATATCTACGTTCTGCAGCACGTGGTGGATAGAGAATTAGCGAAGAAGGGGTCGAAATTGTACGCGTTTTTTTGTGGATCTCAAAGGCCCGTTTCCTTCGGTGGATAGGAGGAGGTTGCGGGGGGCGATAGTGGATAGGGGAGTGGAGAGAGACCTGATCGAGAGGGTAAGGGAGATATATGAAGAGACCAAAACTTCCATTTCATTGTGTGTGTGTGTGTGTGTGTGTGTGACCGTCCGCGAAGAAAGGGACCTAATGCAGAAAAAATCGATTTTCAGTTTCTTACGCCAATCCATAGTTTCTGAGTTACTCTTTCATTTCCAATAATCAGAAATTTTTTAAGTTGATTACTTTTATTTTTATTAAGCTACAAACATAGGCATGATAAGCGTACGCGGAGACCGAACGAGAGGCCTACGAAAACCAGCCGCACCACTTACCACTACAGTTGTACGCGACGTGCCGTGAGCTCCACTGGCTCGTGGCTAAAAGTGTAGTGGTAAGTGGAGGGGGTGCTTTTCGTAGACGCATCCCCACTACTCAAATGCTGGCTTGCGGGCTCTGCTACGATCGCCCGTCCTGTAAAGTTCAGCTTTGACGCATTAGGTCCCTTTCTTCGCGGACAGTCACGTATATATATGTATATATAATTTTAAAAAAAGTTAAACAACCACCGCAGGGTCCCACTAAGAGCAACTGCCATCCAAAAAATGTCAATAGCCCCCAGTAGCACCGCGGTAAATCACACCCACGGCCACGTCTCACAACCGTGAGATGGGTGGTCATAGGCAACGACGAAATCACAACGACAGGCCGGCGAAACCCTCGTGTGTCTTGAGGACACGAATCGACCCAAGGATGACAGCTTTCTGCATCCATCTCGCAAGTGCCTTGGCATATTTTTGGCACGCGGGTATGGCTTTAAGGTTACGAACCAGTGATAGTTTCGCACATCCGAGAGCACCTATCACAAGGACAATTACTTGTACCGAATATTTTGGGTACAGTCGTTGTAGCTCTCTTTTAAGGTCTTGATACCTCTCCTCTTTTTCTTTCTCCTTTGCAGTGATGTTGTATTCGGACGGAGCCGAGAATTCGATCACGAATATAGTTCGTTTCTCGAAGTCTTGGAGAACAATGTCAGGCCTCGAGTGCGCAACGGAGACTGCTGCCCGAAAATCGTAGTTCCAGAAAATTTGGCAATTCTCGTTTCGGACAATCGACTCTATCTCCCTTGGAGCGTTCGGCAGGGCAGGGTCGCGGCCAACACCGTAAGAGCGACAAAGATGGTAATAAAGCACTCTTAGGGCCGCATTATGTCTGTAGATATACTTTGTTCCCGCGTGGGTCGGACACCCTGATAGTATGTGTTCTAGGCACTCAGCGTGTGCATGACACGCTCCGCACCTATATTATGGGTGAGCAAAATGTATCAATTCTTATCCATCTTGAATACTCACTCCTGAAGGCCCGGATTAAGAAAGCACAGGAGAAAAACTTCCACGAACAGCTCCTCGACAAGACGATGCACGGCATCTTCCACAGAAATGTGGAAGATCAGTCGATGTCGTATGAGCTAACGTTTGCTTTCCTCAGATCACCCGGATTGAAGTCGGGCACGGAGGGCTTCATTTTGGCGTGTCAAGACGGTGTCATTTCCACTTTAGCATACCGTCCCCACATTTTGAGCCAAGACATTCCCGATGATAGCTGCAGAGCGTGTCATGCACACCCCGAGCATCTAGGACACATACTATCTAGTTGTCCAGCTCATGCGGGAACGACCTACATCCAAAGGCACAATGCGGCACTAAGAGTGCTTTATTACCATCTCTGTCACTCTTATGGCATTAGCCCAAATACCTCTCCGCTAAACGCTCCTAAAGAAATAGAGTCAATTGTCGAAAATGAGAAGTGCCGCATATACTAGAACTTCATATTCTCGACAATAGGGTCATCCACAAAAATTTTGTTTTCCTTATAGTTGAGTTTTTTATAAACTTTGACTCCCAAAGAATTAAAATGTGAAATTAAAACTTAATTTAGTTTATTTAATAATTTATAATAATTTATTAAAAAGTGATAAAATATCCACCGTAAATGTGGATTTATAAAAGAAAACATGTGGCGCCCTCACGGCTCGAAACACGTGGTGTGACGTCACGCGCCGCCAAAACCGAAGAAAATACATGGTCAGTTTGATAAAAACAATCGAAATCATTAATTATCAACGTTTTTTGGCAAAAGGGGTTTATTTTTATGAAGTATCAATATGCCTGGATACGTTAAAGCCAGTTCGGAAAAATTGCCAAAAGTGAGTACACTTATGATAAGTGATTTCTGTGCGAAGTGCTCCAGTTTCAATCTTGCTGAGACTCGAGGAGTGAAAGCGAAAAAGTATTCAAACCGTTGTATTGTATAATTGAATTCAAAGTTAGTTATTTGATCAAGATTATAATATCGTATTTATTTTAGTTTAAATAAAAGAAATAGAAAGGAAACGAAATAATCGACTATAGATGTTGACATAAAGCGAGCTTCAACCTCAAAATTCAATACTTTGATTTTGCACTTGATAAAATATAAGAATTAAATATATATTCGCTCTTTAGTGGACACTCTTTTTTAAAAATAGCAGCATGATTCCAAAGTTAAAAAATGTCTAATTTTATAATACCTGTTGCGCAAATAAACAATATGATTTTAAGGTTAAAGTGCACATACGTCCCGGCATTCCATGTATATAACACTGTTGAATATCAGTCAAGTACGGGTTTTATGTTATCAAAAAACCATATTTTATCGCTTTCTATTTTAAATAAAAGTATTTGCTTGCGTTGAAATGATCTTCGCAACAATATACTGTTGACGTTAAGACGTGGTAGGGCACATGTCACGACGAACAATTTTGTACCATTTTTTTCGTTCCTCACCTTTGGGTATAGATATGAATAATTTTCCTGAATTTTTGACATACGTGTTCTTGCATTGAGGCACAAAACACCAGTAGTAGCGCTGATTTTTTTGCATTTTTATGAAAATAACGTGAATCTCCCAGCTTATTTAGAAGCGTTTGGCGGCTAGCTACGTCACATCAAGATGGCGGAATGGGCGCGACAGAAATAGGAAATTTAAATGTATACAAATTTTTCTTTTTCAAATATAAATTCGAAAAAAAGTTTTTTTTATACTATGCTGGTATTATTAGTGATTTTAGAGCATATACTTTAATATGCAAAAATAAAAAAAAAATAGTGGATGACCCTATTGTTTCTGTTGCGCACTCGAGGCCTGAAATAGTTCTCCTTGACTTCGAGAAAGGAACCATGTTCATTATCGAATTTTCGGCACCAGCTGACAAAAACGTCACAGCCAAGGAGAAAGAAAAGAAAGAGAGGTATAAAGACCTTATAAAGGAGTTGCGACGGTTATACCCGGAATATTCTGTTAAGCTAATCGTCTTGGTCATCGGCGCTCTTGGAGGTGCCAAGGTTTCACTAGTTAATAGCCTGAAAAGCATCCCTGCGTGTCAACAAAATGCTGAGACACATGCGGGGAAAATGCAGAAGGCGGTCGTCCTTGGGTCGCTCCGTGTCATCAGGGTGCACGAGACTTTTGCCGGATCATCGTATTGAGTTCGTCGCAGACTGTAACCACCTATCTCACGGTCGTGAGACGTGGTTACAGCTGAAATTTTACCGCGATTTCGCTGGGAGCGGGTGCAATTTTTCAGATTAGCACCCGCTCTCAGCGAAATCCTGCGGTTGTCCTTATGACAAACTTTTAACTATATATATATATATGGGCGTTTCCACGAAGGTGTCATTTTTCTGTCACCGTGATATTATACGCAAACCAACATTTAAAATACAAGTTATATTGCATAAAAATGTACAGATAGACTCCCTGAAATAGGACCGAAAGCGTACAGGCATTACAGAAACCCTCCTAAAAAGATAGAACATATAATAGTTGGAAAAAATCTCAAAAAGGTACCTGTGTAATATTTGTCACCAGTTGCAAATAGAATGCTTTGCATGGTCACAGCTTTTCTGCGTAATGTTGAAAATTCTGAGAAAAATCATGTCAGTTCAGTGGACCATAGGCTACTAAAATTTCATGGATTTTACATTGTGCTTTGATTTCTAACTCAGCAAAAAAATCTCAAAGCTGTGTCACCGCTTTTATAATTCAAATGTCCGCTCCAAGGCCTGTAGTTGTTGAAAGTGCGCGCACTACCCAGGTCAAAAATATTTCGATTTTCTATTAGATTTAGGTGGCCAGCAGTCACCATATGAAGGAAAAAGATGTGCTTCTAAAACTATCAAAGTATCACACATTCAAATATCGAAAATTTTGAATTTAGCGAAAAAATGTCAACTCCATTATCGTATTTTACTCAAAGAATATTTGAAGCGCACTTTTCTATGTTCGCGGAAATTAAACAGTATGTTGGGCCAAAGAAGTTTACCATGGATAAAGTTAATATCGTAGTGCGCGCAAAAGTTATGTCCAATTTAAGGCCAAGTTTCCAAATTTCCAGCGAAAATGTCCACTCCAGCGCCAGCAGCTGTAAAAATCGCGCGCATCAAGATAGGATCAAATTTTTAGCTGATATTGCTGTATTTCGTTGGCCAAAAAACGTCCCCGCAAGGAAAATTATGTGCCTTAAAAATCATATACATTTCATAAAAATCAAAGTTAAAACATTTATATAAATGGCTTTTCATCAAAAGTTACATGTCCACAAAAAAATTTCGTTCTAAAAAAAAGTTTCATTTTATGGAAAGCAATAACTTTCGTCTGAAACTTTTTTTAAAAAAATCAGAATATTTTCAAAATTTCAAAAAGCATGTAAATAATGGAAAAAATACTACTTTTTTTCTATCAAATTACTCGTCTAAAAATATTTTTGGAACAAAGAAGTTTTTGTATTTGAAAGGCCTAAAGTTTCTCGCAAACTAACATTATTTTAGTAAAAATACAAAATAAAAAATAATTTTTATATCAATTTTTCAGCAAATAAATCTATCATTATTATAATAAGTTAACCCTTTGCTAACAAATTGAATTAGAAAAGAATTTGAGAAAGTATTTCTAATGTTTCTTCATTTAAAATAATAGTTTAATTATGAAAAAGTAGATTTAAAACCATTTTTTAACCAAAATTAAATTAAACGTTAAACACAATTTCATTTGCTTACTTTATCGAAAGTAAATTTTTCGTGATACATCCCAATATAATTCCCATTCCATTTTATTTGAGTAAAATCAGAGTGAGAAATTGTAATTTTATTATATAATATATTATATTGTATCTATTTTAGCAAATTATAATATCAGTATCTATAATATAATATAATACAATTTTATATTATTACGTAACATAATTTTTTATATATAATAGAACTTAGGGAATAAGTAAAAACGCACTCTGGATTCCAAATTTCCCGCCTTGAGTGTAATTTTTTCTTCTCACCACGCACAGTGAGTTTTTTTACAAAATTTTGTTCAAAATTCGGCTGACTGCTCAATTTTTGACCGATTCTAATAATTTTTTTTTCAAAATACTCGTAAGGAATTATAATTTCATGTAGTACTGCTACTTTTTTAGTTTTCTGCAAAAAACTAACCTAAAAAAATATGAACTTGCCAAGGTAGCTGAACCACGAAATTTCGAAACTTTTAAAACCATAAAATCGGTAATATCTTTACACACAAACCTCAAACTCGCAAACGTCAAACACGCAAACCTCAAACCCCCAAACCCGTAACCCACAAACCTCAAACGCACAAACCTCAAACCCAAAAAAATTATACCACAAACCTCAAACTCACAAACCTCAAACTCACAAACCTCAAACCCGTAAACCCACAAACCCAAAAACCTCAAACGCAAAAACCTCAAATCCACAAACTTAAAACCCCCATGCCCATAAACCTACAAACCTCAAGCTCACAAATCCATAAACCTAAAACCCCAAACCCACAAACCTCAAACACATAAACCTAAAACCACAAATCCACAAGCCCACAAAAAGCAAACCCACAAACCTCCAACCACAGACCCACAAAACTCAAACCAGCAAACCTCAAACCCACAAACCTCAAACGCACAAACTTCAAACCCACAAAAATTATACCTCAAGCCCGTAAACCCACAAACCTCAAACGCACAAACCTTAAATCCACAAACATAAAGCCCCCAAGCCCATAAACCTACAAACCCCAAACTCACAAATCCATAAACTTAAAACCCCAAACCCACTAACCTCAAACACATAAACCTAAAACCACAAGCCCACAAACAGCAAACCCACAAACCTCCAACCCACAAACCTCAAACCCGTAAACCCACAAACCTCACACTCAAAAACCTCAAACCCACAAACCTCAAACCCACAACAATTATACCTCAAACCCACGAACCTGAAACACATAAACCTAGAACCACAAATCCACAAACCCACAAACATCAAACCCCATGTTCATAAACTCCACATATAAGTACATCATGCAAAATAGTCCACAAACCCACCAACCTTTAGGGTTTATGGGTTTTAGGTTCAGGGTTTATGGGTAAAACCCATGAACCCTAAACCCATAAACCATAAACCCCAAACTCTAAAGGTTGGTGGGTTTGTGGACTATTCTGAATGATGTACTTATGTGTCGCCTTTATGAACATGGGGTTTGATGTTTGTGGATTTGTGGTTTTAGGTTTATGTGCTTGAGGTTTGTGGGTTTGAGGTTTGTAGGTTTGAGGTTTGTAGATTTGGTGGTTTGAGGTTTGTTGGTTTGAGGCTTGTGGGTTGGAGGTTTGTGGGTTTACGGGTTTGGGGGTTTGAGGTTTGTGGGTTTGAGGTATATTTTTTGTGGGTTTGGGGTTTGTGCGTTTGAGGTTTGTGGGTTTGGGGGTTTGAGGTTCGTGGGTTTGAGGTTTGTGTGTAAAGATATTACCGATTTTATGGTTTTAAAAGTTTCCAAATTTCGTGGTTCAGCTACCTTGGCAAAGTTCATATTGTATTAGGTTAGTTTTTTGCAGAAAACTAAGAAAGTAGCAGTGCTACATGGAACTATAATTCGTTAAGAGTATTTTGAAAAAAAAAAATTATTAGAATCGGTCAAAAATTGAGCAGTCAGCAGAATTTGGAACAAAATTTTGTAAAAAAACTCACTGTGCCACGGGAGACGCTGTCTATACTTGTTAAAACTAGTGTGTGTACCAGAAAAAAAGAAGTAACAAATTATTGAATTAAAGATTTTAGTGTTACATCAAATTATCCTATAATTTGCGTTTATATAATGAAATATATAATTATATGTATTTCTTCAAGTGACTGGTGCTTTTTGTTACTAAAATTACAACGAAGATATGTATACGCTTGTAATTATTATTTGTTCTATTTATACTGCTTGTTTACTAAAGAATTATATATTTTTTACAAAATATTTAATGTGATCGTAATTTCGGGCGAATTTCAAAGTAATTTATTGTAAATATTATCAGATAATGAATACATTATATTATTGAATATTAAATTGTATTATCGTTGAACAAAAATAATATAAATTAGGAGTTTTTACTGCTTAAAAGGCAAAACCAGGCAACAACACGTCAAGCAGAAGCTTAAAAAAAACTGAGTACAATAGAAAAAAAATCATTAGCAATATAGATTAATTTTTACTTTCCTGTGATATTTCGCAATACTTCGTTGTCAGAATAATAAATAAGATAATATATTGTTTGTCCAACGTGCACGATAACCTCGACTTCCGTGCCTGTATAACCGACGGAAAGTGTGAAGTGGCTTACTGACGACGGTGACTCATGCGCACTTCGACAGTGCTTGTATCAACCCGTATCAGCGGCCGGGAATGTGTTATTCCCGCTCGCTGATACGGGCGGGAATGTGCTTACCGACCGCTTACCGTTGCAAGCTTCATATTGCTCCAAAAGCCCATAACAGACATTTGTACTCATTTAATATATTCTAAATATTCTAAATGGTCAGGATATATATATATATATTTTTTAATCAAGAAGATAGTGCTTTACACACTACTGGAGAGCATCCTAAGAATTTAAAAAGAAGAAACAACCCTCCTTGATCTTCCATTCCTAAAATATTATTCATTCCATTAAGCTTATCGACATACTAATTTCAATATTTGGTGCAAACTGCGTGATGATCAGACAGAAGTCTCGTGCACCCTAAGGACACGGAGCGACCCTAGGACGACCGCCTTCTGCATTTGCCCCGCAAGGGTCTCAGCATGTTATTGACAATCAGGGATGCTTTTCAAGCTATTAACCAGTGAAACCTTGGCACCTCCAACAGCGCCGATGATCAAGACGATTACCGTAACAGAATGTCCTGGGTAAAACGGTCGCAACTCCCTTATAAGGTCTTTGTACTTCTCTTTCTTTCCTTCCTCCTTGGCTATGACGTTTTTGTCAGCTGGTGCCGAAAATTCGATAACGAACATGGTTCGTTTCTCGAAGTCAAGTAGAACTATGTCAGGCCTCGAGTGCGCAACAGAAAAAATTGTCGAGAATATGAAGTTCCAGTATATGCGGCACTTCTCATTTGCGACAATTGACTGTATTTCCCTAGGAGCGTTTAGAGGAGCGGTATTTGGGTTAATGCCGTAAGATTGACAGAGATGGTAATAAAGCACTCTTTGTGCCGCATTGTGCCTTTGAATGCAGGTCGTTCCCGCATGAGTTGGACAACTAGATAGTATGTGTCCTGTGAAAGATGCCGTGCATCCTCTTGTCAAGGAGCTATTCGCGGAAGTTTTTCTCCTTTGCTTTCTTAATCCGGGCCTTCAGGAGTGAGTACTCGAGATGGAGAAGATTTGATGCATTTGCTCACCCCTGATATTGAAGTCAAGGCCGAGTGTTTCAGCAGTCTCCTCTGCAGCTTTGTAGGGAAATGCCCCTTTGTCCACTTCTTCGTGTTTCCTGACCATTTTAAGAAGAGGGTGTTGTCCATTTGCGACTATATGTGCTGTTACCAGAATAATCCTGTTGTGAAGACATTCAAGATTCAGTATTCCGCGACCACCTTGACGGCGTGAGATGTAAAGTCGCGGAACAGAAGACTTAAGGTGCATGCTTTTGTTCATGTGCATAACCTTTCGGTACCCAATATCCAATATCCATGGAACCACTTCAAATGAATAGAGTACTGCCGAGACAGCAAGTATGTTCTTCGCATAAACTTTGTTCTTCGCCGACAATTCGGAAGACCAAATCCGTCCGATGAGACGTTTGTAGCTGCATCGGAGAGTATCCTTTATAGATGCCACGTCCTGAATGCGGCTCTGTGGCACGCCCAGGCATGTATAGGTCTCTCCAGTGCCAAGGTGACGTATAGCGCTTCTGTCGACGAACTCAGGGTCTTCGAGGATGCCATTAAGTTTTCCTTTCTTCAAATAAACCTTGGCGCATTTTTCTAACCCGAACTCCATTCCAATCTGTTGAGTGTACCCTTTGACAATGTGTAGAGCTAGATGTAGTTTCCCTGTATTTTTAGCCTTTATCTTAAGATCATCCATGTAAAATACATGAATGACCTTATGCTTTCGATTTCCAGGTTTGTCGCAGAGTTATCCTTCGGAATGGTGAAGTGCGAGAGACAGTGGCAATAATGTGAGGCAAAAGAGAAGAGGGCTCATAGTGTCGCCCTGAAACACACCTCTCTGAAAGGTAACACTGTTAGTTATCACACGGTGTTTTCCAGATGAGATAGTAAATCTGGTTTTCCAGATGAGATAGTAAATCTGGTTTTCCGAAGCGGCATCAATCTCTCTACGCACCTCACGATGTGTGGATGAACCTTTAAGCTTTCCAACAGAAAGATGATAAGTCTATGAAAGGTTGAATCGAAAGCTTTCCGGTAATCAATCCAGGCCATCGATAGGTAACGCTGATAGGATGCTGCGTCTTTACAGACACATCTATCGGTGAGCAGGTTTTTGTGACATCCTGCTACGCCTTGCTTTGAGCCGCGTTGTTCGTACATCTCTCGCCACACAGGTCCAGTTGTCCGAACAATCCTATCATTTAGGATAGCTGTGAAGATCTTATACAGTGTGTTCAGACAAGTTATTGGCCTGTAATTCTTAGGGTCGACTAAGTTGCTTGTCTTCGGCAGGAGCACTGTGTGCCCTTCCACCAACCACTCCGGAATCGGCTCTTCCAACTTTAGATATGAGGTGAAAATTCGGGCCAGATGCTGGTGGGTTGAAGGAAACTTCTTCCACCAGAAGGTCTTGATACCATCTGGTCCCGGAGCGGAATAGTCCTTCATGCCTCTCAATACGTTTTTCACCTCCTCGATAGTGCTAGGTGGGCATTCCTCCTCAGGTGTTATGAGGGCACTGCACAGCTCCTTGAAGCTATTTATATTCTTCGATTTTTCTTTCAGTGGATGTTGGACTTCGTAGACTTCTCTCCAAAATGCCTCGACCTCCTCTGGTGTGGGCGGGTGGACGACAATAACTGGAGGGTCTTGGAAGAGTCGAGATGGGTCACGCAAAAACTGTTCTCTCTGCTCTAGACTTCTCCTAGCATTAGATAGCACCCGTATTATGTCAACAATATGCTGCCTGATGGTAAGAAGCTTTGACTTGCAGTGAAAGTCATGCCAGATGTTACGTAGTCAATCACACACTGGATGCGGGACGCGTACTGCCTTGCACAGCCTATCTTTGTGCTGAGTTGATGCATTCGTCTTTTGGTCTTTTGTTCAACCATTGCGTCCATGACGTAAAAAAGTGAGAATTGTAAAAACAGGCGGGCTAAATGTATTCTAACTGATATAGACAAAGAACTAGAATGGCAAACAATGATAAACTGGGATAGAAAAGGGAAGATTAAGAAAGATGGGTGGACGATTTTATATTTTACATATATTAATATCTTTTATAGAGAAATATAGACAATAGTAGAGAACAGACGAGAGATATTATACACTGTCTCGGTAAATAAACATTAAGAAAGATAGGCAAGAATATTACATTAATACACAGAAAGAAAATGTTGACATAGATAGGCTCAGTTTGAATGAGGGGATTGAGAAAGATACAAGGTGGAAATTTCTATATTCCTGGGATGTCCTGGAAAGTTTTAGGACTTTTTTCAGATATTTAAATGTCCTATGTGAGATATCTAAAAAAATTGCAATCTATCATCATAAAACGTTTCAAAAGCATCTCATGGACATCTAAATTTACGTCTTGATGTGATGTCTCGTACATAGCCCTACTATATCCCCAGGGTATCTCGAGATATCAGTGGGATATACTGATATAAACAGATAGGAAAAGATTGATATGGGTATATCCCCAGGATATCTCGGGATATCAGTGGGATATACTGATATAAACATATAGGAAAAGATTGATATGGGCAGACGAAGGATAGTGTGAGTTAGAAAAGAAGAGATAGTGTACAATTCAGTTTTCACTTTTCAAATATTAAGAATAACTATAGAGAAGAGGACTGGAAAGATTGTTTCAACGCTAGGAATAGAACCCAGTTTCCTGAATTGTCGGTCCAGTGTTCTTACCACTAAAATACGCAGGCGCTTGTTGTCAATGAATTTTCTCACAGGCCTTACCATGTTTCGAACCGAATCTTGAATCTATATATCTCACTCGCACTCAATATTCTCTATGACTACTATCAAGTTGACCTTACCGTATATATGTATATGTATTCGGTTTTGATTCTTTGGGAATCGAACCGAAGGGCCTATGACAAAGCCACCGAACGCGTCCTCGGGTTGCGGATAGAGGGTCCCTGTACCAAGGGTTTCTGCTGAATATGGTTACAATAATTAATAAGCAGTCGCGGAACATTGTCCAGGGATGGTCCCGAAGGAATAATTCCTAAGCGAAGGCGTAACAACCGTGCCGAAAGCTGAATGGTACATGGGTGAGGTGTCTTATACGGTGACTCTGGGATACCGGGCGACCTCTCAGAGTATCAGCCTTATCCTTGCACGCGGGGCTCTACAAGGATGGGCGAACCCTTTTCCCTAGCTGCTCGTGGGAACAACAATGACAACACCAAACATAGTTGTAGGAAGTGCGGTTCAAAACAATCGAACGCGCAGGGCTCCCGACAATGGGTCGGACAACAATGCCGACTACCCTAGAGTTGGGGGAGCCAATCAAGACGGAGTCAATGCGATTGACCGGCAGAATCTCATTACTTTGAAGAGGACGGATCGACTCAGGGACGACCTGCTGGAGTGCTATGATACCAGTATGGCCCCTGAACGAAAAGGTTACATGGCGCGACTGCATGCTCTCTGGTGCGAGAAACACCCAGAGCTTTCGGATTTTTCGCAAAAACGTCTGCGAAACCGTGCCGTGGACCTCCGGAAAAGGGGTTATATAAGTGGAGCGCCTACTCAACCGCAGCCAGAACAAGCCGGCAACAGAGAAAGAGAGGCGACACTGAGACCAACCTCGAACAGGCATCCAATAGAGGAAGAACGAGGCTTCAAGACCCGGAGAAACATCAACATTCAGGTTTCTCCCAAGCCCAAAGATCTGACTGAACTGGATGATGAGCTTCGTGGAGATTTTTCCGAAGAATCCGACCTCTGGACTATCAATTGTAGTGTGTACAATGCAGCGAGAACTTTGGCAGATGCAAACCGTAAAACAAAACCAACGGTTGATCATAAGACCAAAAGACGAATGCATCAACTTAGCACAAAGATAGGCTGGTCAAAACAGTACGCATCCCGCATTCAGTGTGTGATTGACTACATAACATCTGGCAGGACTTTCACTGTCCAGGTTCGACAGTTCGCGCGCGAACTGCGGATCCGTCATCACACAATCAACAAGTCAAAGCTACTGACCATCAGGCAGCATATTGTTGACAGAATACGAGTACTATCTAAGGCTAGGAGAAGTCTAGAGCGGAGAGAGAGGTGGGTCAGAGAAAATCAACAGTTTTTGTCTGACCCATCTCGACTCTTCCAAGACCCTCCAGTTAATGTCGACCATCCGCCCAAACCAGAGGAGGTCGAAGCATTTTGGAGAGAAGTCTACGAAGTCCAACATCCACTTGAAGAAGGCTCAAAGAACATTAATAGCTTCAAGGAGCTATGCAATGCCCTCATAACAGCTGAGGAGGAATGCCCACCTATCACTACCGAGGAGGTGAAAAACGTATTAAGAGGCATGAAGAACTATTCCGCTCCAATACCAGATGGTATTAAGACCTTCTGGTGGAAGAAGTTTCCTTCAACCCACCAGCATCTGGTCCGAATTTTCACCTCATATCTAAAGTCGGAAGAGCCGATTCCGGAGGGGTTGGTGGAAAGACGCAGCATCCTATCAGCGATTACTATCGATGGCCTGGATTGATTTCCGGAAAGCTTTCGATTCAAACTCCCATAGAATTATCCTCTTTCTGTTGGAAAGCCTAAAGGTTCATCCACACATCGTGAGGTGCATAGAGACATTAATGCCGCTTTGGAAAACCACACATTATTGCCACTATCTCACGCACTTCGCCATTCCGAAGGGTATCTCTGCGGCAAACCTGGAAACCGAAAGCATAAGGTCACTCATGTATTTTACATGGATGATCTTAAGATCTATGCTAGGAATCAAAAGAAACTACATCTAGCTCTAAAAATTGTCAAAGAGTACACTCAAGAGATTGGAATGGAGTTAGGGTTAGAGAAATGTGCCAAGGGTAATTTGAAGAAAGGAAAACTTAATGGCATCCCCGAAGATCCTGAGCTCGTTGACAGAAGCGCTATATGACACCTTTGCGCTGGAGAGACCTATACCTACCTGGGCGTGCCACAGAGCCGCATTCAGGACGTGACATCTATAAAGGATACTCTCCGATGCAGATACAAAGGCTTTCATCCGACGGATATTGTCTTCCGAACTGTCGGCGAGGAAGAAAGTATCTGCAACGAACATGCTTGCCGTCCCCGTAGTACTCTATTCATTTGGAGTAGTTCCATGGACGAAGGACGGGCTCAGATCCCTCGATATCGGGTCCCGAAAGGTTATGCACATGAACAAAAGCATGCACCTTAAGTCTTCTGTTCCACAGCTTTACATCTCACGCCATCAAGGTGGTCGCGGAATACTGAATCTTGAATGTCTTCACAACAGGATTATTCTGAGTACAGCACATATGGTCCCAAATGGACAAGACCCTCTTCTTAAAATGGTCAGGAAACACGAAGAAGTGGGCAAAGGGGCGTTTCTGTACAAAGCAGCCGAGGAGGATGCTGAAACACTCGCCCTTGACTTCAGTATTAGGGGTGAGCAAAATGTATAAAATCTTATCCATCTTGAATACTCACTCCTGAAGGCCCGGATTAAGAAAGCACAGGAGAAAAACTTCCACGAACAGCTCCTCGACAAGACGATGCACGGCATCTTCCACAGAAATGTGGAAGATCAGTCGATGTCGTATGAGCTAACGTTTGCTTTTCTCAGATCACCCGGATTGAAGTCGGGCACGGAGGGCTTCATTTTGGCATGTCAAGACGGTGTCATTTCCACTCTAGCATACCGTCCCCACATTTTGAGCCAAGACATTCCTGATGATAGCTGCAGAGCGTGTCATGCACACCCCGAGCATCTAGGACACATACTATCTAGTTGTCCAGCTCATGCGGGAACGACCTACATCCAAAGGCACAATGCGGCACTAAGAGTGCTTTATTTAATTATTTAATTTAATTGTTTCTGTTGCGCACTCGAGGCCTGACATAGTTCTCCTTGACTTCGAGAAACGAACCTTGTTCGTTATCGAACTTTCGGCGTAACAACCGTGCCAAAAGCTGAAGGGCACCTGGGTGACGTGTCTTAAACGGTGACTGTAGGATACCCGGCGTCCTCCCAGAGTATGCAGCCTTATTCCTACATGCGGGTCTCTAGAAAGATGGACGAAACCTTTTCCCTAGCTGCTCGTGGGAACAATAGTGATAATACCGAACATAGTTGTAAGTGCGGTTCAATACAATCGAACGCGCAGGGCTCCCGACAATGGGTCGGTCAACAAGGCCGACTACCCTAGAGTTGGTGGAGCTCATCAAGACAGAGTAAATGCGATGTACCCGCAAAATCTCAATACTTCTGAGTGGACGGATCGTCTCAGGAACGACCTGCTGGCCTGCTACGATACCAGTATGGCTCCTGAACGGGAAGCTTACATGGCGCGACTGCATGCTGCGTGGTGCGAGAAACACCCAGAGCGCTCGCACTTTTCGCATTAACTTCTGCGAAACCCTGCCGAGGAATTCCGGAAAAGGGGTTATATAAGTGGAGCGCCTACTCAACCGGAGCCAGAACAAGCCGGCAACAGAGAAAGAGAGGCGACACTGAGACCAACCGCGGGCAAGCATACAATAGAGGAAGAGCGATGCTTTAGTACCAGGAGAAACAATATCCACGAATCTCTCAAACCCAAAGATTATGGTGCTGTGAGAGCTTTGGTTGATTCAAATCGAAGGCTAAAACCGACGATGGATCAAAAGACGAATGTATCAACTCGCACAAAGATAGGCTGGACAAGACAGTACACGTCCCGCATTCAGTGTGTGATTGACTACATAACATCTGGCAGGAAATTCACTGCCAGGGTCCGACCGTTTGCGCGCGAACTGCACATCAGGCAGCATATTGTTGACAGAATACGGGTACTCTCTGAAGCTAGGAGAAGTCTAGAGCGGAGGGAGAGGTGGGTCAGAGAAAATGAACAGTTTTTCTCTAACCAGCATCCACTGAATAAAGACACAAAGAACATGCACTACCGTCGGAAATTGTCGGTAAGATCAGCGAAAGTACTATTAAAAACCACTGCTGACTTTGAAACGTGATTACTGGTTCAAAAATGGAGCGAGAAACTTCCATAAAAAACATGGACGGAGGACGAGCTCAGATCCTTCGATATCTGGTCACGAAGGGTTATGCACGTGAACAAAAGCATGCACCTGAAGTCTTCTGTTCCGCGACTTTACATCTCACGACGCCGTCAAGGTGGTCGCGGAATACTGAATCTTGAATGTCTTCACAACAGGATTATTCTGGGTATAGCACATATAGTCGCAAATGGACGAGACCCTCTTCTTAAAATGGTCAGGAGACACGAAGAAGTAGGCAAAGGAGCCTTGACTTCAATATCAGGGGTGAGCTAAATCCATGAAACATCCATCTCGAGTACTTACTCTTGAAGGCCTGGATCGAGAAAGTACAGGAGAAAAACTTCCACGAACAGCTCGTCGACAAGAGGATACACAGCATCTTCCATAGAAATGTGAACGATCAGTCGATGTCGTATGAGCTAACGTTTGCTTTCCACAAATCACCCGGATTGCAGCCGGGCACGGAGGGTTTCATTTTGGCGTGTCAAGACGCTGTCATTTCAACTTCAGCATATCGACTCCACATTTTAAGCCAAGACATTCCTGATGATAGCTCCAGAGCGTGTCATGCACACCCCGAGCATCTAGGACACATACTATCTAGTTGTCCAACTCATGGGGGAACGACGTACAGCCAAAGGCACAATGCGGCACTAAGAGTGCTTTATTACCATCTGTCACTCTTACGGCATTAGCCGCTTGTCCGTATGCTCTCTTAGTAGATGCAGAAAAATCTCGGACTTAGAGTCTCCTTGGAAGACACCCCTCTTATATGGGTGATTCTCTGTGTCAAGGTGACTTTTGATAGAAGCAACTTTTTTTGCAAAAATATACTGAAATAGGTTTTTTTTTGTAACACGCCTATTCATTGGTGCTAAAAAAAAGCAATTATTAAAATATTTGAGCTTAAAAATATTTTTTTCAATTTTTTCAAACAATTTTTTGACAGATTTATGGGTTTTCTTTTAGAATTTGGATTCAAAGTGATCAATTTTCTAAAGATCAATTTTACAACAGTTTTATCATATTTGGAGCAAAATGCTATAAGTTTCACTGATTTTGTCGCAGCCGGCATGATAGAAGAGACACACCTGCAACAAACTTTTCATACACGGCTTCGCATGGGTACCCTCTCACGATGCAGAATAAATCATTGTACAACTCTAAAACATTTTCATACAACTTTGGAAAAAACCTCAAAATGTCGGCGCGTACAAATTTTCATAGAAATACATCGTAAATGTTCTCTACTCCAAAAGAGTCCAGATGTCAAGCCATTTCGATCGCGTATAGCTGTCGGATGGGTGACCATCTGCGAGGTACGACCGGGTTGTGTATTCGCTGCGTTTTAACTAATGTCGAGCGCGAGGTTTGACGCCGAGGATAATTGTGGCCATTCGATGGCCTAGGTCGAATGTCTGCCTTCAAACTCGACTCTCGAAAAGCCGGCTGAATTCGGGAGGTGGTTTTCTGCAGTTTTCCTCTCCTCTGGTCAAATGTCCAGGCAAATGCGAGTAGTTCTAATAAAGTCGCATGCAGCCGCGGGTTATGACTGGTTGTTATGTCTGGCGGTAAGCAACGAGGATAACCTGTGCATAGACCTCTGTTTCACCGGAATTTAAAAAAATAAAAAGGTATAGTACAATAGGTAATAATACCGGTTATATGTTCGATTGAGTGCTGAATCACAGTATAATATATAGAAAAATATATTTCAAGAGAAAAATTATTCCAGAAGATCTTGATTAAGCAAAAGAGATTAATAAAGTACTGGAAGAAATTAACAAAAAGAAATATTTTCTTATAAAAATGAATTTGTTCATAATGTTCAAATGGTTTCGATTTTAATATTATAGTTCAGATAGAAAAGTTCTATTTATTATTAAATATATTATAGCTGCGTGTAGGTATTTATGCAAACTAAAAAATAGTCAAACTCTGAATTTGTTTATGAAAATTATTTGAATAAATAATCATTGTTGTAAATGTTCAAAGTATCGTAGGAAAAAGTTGTTGTTGGAAATACATTCTTTGTTGATTCCGTAAACAAATTCAGCCCATTTGTTGAAAAATGGCCAAACTTTTAATTTTTGAATCGAAATTGTTTAAATAATGAATAATTCTTGTAAATTTACAAAGTAACATAGAAAAGAGTAATAGGCAAGATATTCTTTGTTGGCTTCGTAAATAAATTGTGCCTATTCCTTGAAAAACAGCCAAATTCTGAATATGTTTATGAAAATTGTTTAAATAATTAATAATTATTGTAAATGTGCAAAGTATCGAAGAAAAGAGTTATTGGAAATACATTTTTCTGATTCCAGAAACAAATTGAGCCTATTCTTTAAAAAATAGCCAAACTCCTAATTTGTTTATGACAATTGTTTACATAATCGATAAATCTTGGAAATTTGCAGAGCATTATAGAAAAGAGTCATCGGAAAGATATTCTTAGTTGACTCCGTAAACAAATTGTTCCTATTTCTTGAAAAACAGCCAAGCTCTGAATATGTTTATGACAATTGTTTAAATAATTAATAATTATTGTAAATGTGCAAAGCATCGTAGGAAAGAGTTATTGAAAATACATTCTTTATTGATTCCAGGAACAAATTAAGCCTATTCTTTAAAAAATATCCAAACTCTTAATTTTTTAATAAAAATTGTTTAAATAATAATCATAAATCTTTTAAATTTGCAGAGAATCATAGAAAAAAGTCATCGGAAAGATATTCTTAGTTGACCCCATAAACAAATTGTTCCTATTTCTTGAAAAACAGCCAAACTCTGAATATCTTTATGACAATTGTTTAAATAATTAATAATTATTGTAAATGTGCAAAGTATCGTAGGAAAGAGTTATTGAAAATACATTCTTTGTTGATTCCAGGAACAAATTAAGCCTATTCTTTAAAAAATAGCCAAACTCTTAATTTTTATATGAAAATTGTTTAAATAATAATCGTCAATCTTACAAATTTTCAGAGAATTATAGAAAAAAGTCATCGGAAAGATATTCTTAGTTAATTTGATAAAAAATTGAGCCTATTCTTTAAAAATAGCCAAACTCCTAATTGTTTTATGAAAATTGTTTGAATAATTAATAAATCTTGCAAACTTTCAGAGCATTATAGGAAAGAGTCATCGGAAAGATATTCTTAGTTGACTCCGTAAACAAATTATGCCTAATTCTTGAAAAACAGCCAAACTCTGAATATGTTTATGAAAATTGTTTAAATAATTAATAATTATTGTAAATGTGTAAAGTATCGTAGAAAAGAGTTATTGGAAATTCATTCTTTATTGATTCCAGAAACAAATTGAGCCTATTCTTTAAAAAATAGCCAAACTCTTAATTTTTTAATAAAAATTGTTTAAATAATAATCATAAATCTTTTAAATTTGCAGAGAATTATAGAAAAGTCATCGGAAAGATATTCTCAGTTAATTTTGTAAAAAATTTAGCCTATTCTTTAAAAAATAGCCAAACTCCGAATTTTTTTATGAAAATAGTTTAAATAATTAATAAATCTTGGAAATTTGCTGAGCATTATAGAAAAGAGTCATCGGGAAGATATTCTTCTTTGTCTCCGTAAACAAATTTTGCCTATTTCTTGAAAAACAGCCAAACTCTGAATATGTTTATGAAAATTGTTTAAATAAATAATAATTATTGTAAATGTGGAAAGTATCGTAGAAAAGAGTTATTGGAAATACATTCTTTATTGATTCCAGAAACAAATTGAGCCAATTATTCAAAAAATAGCCAAACTCTTAATTTGTTTATGAAAATTGTGTAAATAATAATCATAAATTTTTGAAATTTGCAGAGAATTATAGAAAAAAAGTCATCGGAAACATATTCTTAGTTGACTCCGTGAACAAATTGCGCCTATTCCTTGAAAAACAGCCAAACTCTGAATATGTTTATAAAAATTGTTTAAATAATTAATAATTATTGTAAATGTGCAAAGTAACGCAGAAAAGAGTTATTGGAAATGCATTCTTGTTAATTACGTAAACAAACTGAGCCCATTCGTTGAAAAATGGTTACTCTTAATTTTTAAATCGAAATTGTTTAAGTAATTAATAATTCTTGTAAATTTACAAAGCAACATAGAAAAAAGTCGTCCGAAAGACATTCTTAGCTGACTTCGTAAACAAATTGTGCCTATTCCTTGAAAAATACCCAAACTCTGAATAGGTTTATAAGAATTGTTTAAATGATAATTAATTATTGTGAATTTGCAAAGTATCACAGAAAAGAGTTATTGGAAATACCGTAAACAAATTGAGCCCCTTCGTTGAAAAATGGCCAACTCTTAATTCTTTGGAATAATTAATAATTCTTAGAAATTTGCAAAGCATTATACAAAAAAGTCATCGGGAATATATTCTTAGTTAATTCTGTAAAAAAATTGCGCCCATTCGTTAAAATGTAGCCAAAAGCCTATTCGCTGAAAAATAGCCAAAAGTCTATTCGTTGAAAATGGCCAAGCTCTGAATTTGTTTACGAAAATAGTTTAAGTAATCAATAATTATTAAATTTGAAAAATATCGCAGGAAAGAGTCATCGAAAAATAAAAAATATGAAAACTCTGAATTTATTAATGAAAATTGTTTAAATAATTAATAATTCTTGGGAATTTACCAAGCATCATAGAAAAAATTCATCGGAAAGATATTCTTATTTGACTCCGTTTTGTTTAACCCTTTAAAGGCCGAGTGTTTTCTGAGGGTTCGGTAAAATCGATACATGGTGAATCTGAACTCATGAGTACCCAGTGTGAGAAAAAAAATTATTCCAGAATTTTTCCACCCTCAGAAACTACCCCCAAATCGAAAAACCACCCCAATCGCTTGAAAATATTTTAAAATATTATAATCTCATTTTCTGTTATGCTATCCTAATCCAAATATGAATATGGGTATCCTGGAATACGTGAATATATTCTAAGGAACTGAAGGATCATCATCTGTTTTACCACTGTTAGGGGTAGTTTTCAATTTGGATATGTTTGCCACAATGTTTTCATGTGTTTCCAGGAAAATATATATATACTGAACATCAATAAAAGTACATTTTCAGGTGCATCACCACAACTAGGGGTGGTTTTTTTATGTTCTATAACTGTTAAGGGTAGTTTTTGATTCGGATATTGATGATTCATATTTTTTATATGTTTCCAAAAATATATATGAACTGAACTACAATGAAAGTGCATTCTTGGACGTATCATCACTGCTAGGGGTGGTTTTCGATTTTTATTGACTTTGATGTGATTTCAAAGCATACATATGAAATCGCGACCCAGAAAAAAAATTTTCCTGGAATTTATGCTTATTTCTAATTTTGTCGCAATTTTCGCACTTTTTGTCGGGGTGTAAAACTGAAGGGGTGCAACCCTCGTGTTTGCCAAATTTTTCATAATTGGATGCATCCTTCATCTTCAAAATGAGACCTTAAAAAAGACGATACGTTTATTTTTATGGGAGTTACAATTTTTCAAAGCAGGTCGAACGTATGTGTCCCACTGGCCGTTAAAGGGTTAAAGACATATGAGCCAAGGATGAACACATTTTTTAAATTTTCTAAACTTCTTTAAATTGCAAAAATAATTATAATTTTAATGTTTTCTAAAAAAAATAGCACAGGATGAACTCATATTTTCAATTGTTTAAGATTGCACTAATAGTTATAATTAGATGGACGTCATATTCTGTGAAAATGTAACTGAAAGTCGAATAAAATAAAATTCTAATAGTTTATAATTTTGTATTGTTAGTTAAAATAAGAAGGATAAAAAGTCATTGGGAAGATATTCTTAGTTGTTAGTTAAAATTAGAAGGATGTAATTGTCTTTGAAAATGTAAATAAAAGTAAAATAAAATAAATTTATGCATTTCACTATTTTTGGATGCACCTCCAGGCACTCGAGGAGCTTAATAAGTAGCTCATGGTTCGTCTTATTGAATACCTTACGGTACTCAATCCAAGCCATGGACAGATTGCGTCGATACCTGATGGAGACCTGGGTAATACACCTGTCTATTAACATGTTCTCCCTGCAACCTGCCAGACCTCTCTTGCATCCACGTTGTTCAACTATTGCACTCCATACCGGCTCCATAGATGTTAATATCCTCTCTTTGAGGACCCCAGTGAATAGCATGTAGCTGGTGTTTAAACAAGCTATGGGCCTGTAGTTCTTTGGACTTGACAAATCTCCGGTCTTAGGGATCAATACCGTGCGTCCTTCCACTAGACACTGCGGGACGGGTTGCTCTCCGTTTAAGAAAGTAGTAAATATACGAGCTAGGTGTTGGTGCGTAGAAGTGAACTTCTTCCACCAAAAGTTGTTGATTTTATCTGGCCCTGGCGCTGAAAATTTCTTAGTTCTAGCGATAACTTTCTTCACTTCTTCAGCAGTAATTAGTGGACACTCTTCGTCTGGATCTTGTAACCTTTGCCTTTGGCAAAAGTTACGAAAGAGTGATATATCTGAAGCGTCTTCATTTAGCTGATAAGTATCTCCATATACTTGCTCCCAGAAGACTTGAATCTCTTCTCGACTAGGCGGATTTTTAACGGCACGTGACGTTTTAGTGAACAGACGGGAAGGATGAGTAGAAAAGGTGGCATTTTCCACTCGCCGTTCAAGGCGCTGTTTCGCTGTTGAAAGAGATCTTATTTTTTGCGTCCAGTGCTGCTTGATGGTCAACAGTTTACACTTGTTCAGCGTGTGATTTTCTTTCCTTAAGTTTCGAGCAAGTGCCCTAACTTTTAATAACGCACTGAATATTTGATGCATGCCGTCTCGCCGTTTCAAGTTTGAACTGAAGCTGTGCAATACGCTCGCGATTCTTACTCAGACGTAGTGAAGTATCGTTACGTCTATTGTCGCTAAGCAGGGAGACCGCCTTCTCGTAAACTACACAGTTCAGATTCCAGAGATTAACATCTTCAGGGAGCAAATCGGGGAGAGCAGTATTAGCTTCAGCTAATTTGTCCATCCTGAGAAAGACTTTTTGATGGATAGATCTCCTACTTCTCATGTTGGCATTATCGGCTATCTGCAAATGTGGTCTTGCTGGAACGGGTGGAATTTTCGCTGGAGGATGTTGCTCTTCTTCTTGCTGATAAAGAGCTCCATGTCCGTTTTTTCGCAAAAAGGATATCTGATCTCTTAAATTCTGAGGCGTTTGATGAGCATATTCCGGGTGCATATTGACCCAACGTTCATGTAACCTCTGCATGAATCCTCTTCGCGCTGGTGAGCTTCTTTGCCAACATGTAAGGATGTCCCTCCTGAGTTGGTCCGACCATTTAAATCGATGTTCTCGCGTTTGACCGGGCCATTGCCTGGTCCTCGCCTCGGTTCGTGTCCTATTGCCACTCCCAACTGAACCATGGCCTCCATCCTAGAGAGGCCTATTGTGGGTGGCACTGCGCGATAATGATGTTGTAACCGCATAATTCATTGCATTGGGGAGTTAGCCCAAAGCAACGTGGCTGACTGCAAGAGCCGGAGCTCTCGGGCGATGGGGTCACCACATCTCTACGCCACATTATTTTTATATTATTATTATATTATTCTACACTGAGAATAAAATACTCTTGAATCAATGAAATATTGCTTTAAAGCATCGAACGGTTCTTTAACCCCTCTTCCAATGAATGTACTATAATTTCAAAAGCGTATGCTATTGTTTCTTCTTTTGTTTATTCGAATAAAATATTATTAAATTATTAAAAAAATGATTAGCCTCAACTGTAGATTTCATAGACTTAAAAGTAAAATATTGTAAAGTTAAATACACGTGAAATTTTGAGCATTTATTTTTTTTTTTCAACCAAAGACAACTTTACTTACATAGCTAAGTTATGATAATTAGTGGAACAAATTCCTGTGGACTTTCTCGACGGGCGGTTTAATGATAACCGATCTGAGTTTCTTTGGTATTCGGTAGGTACTCGGATGAACTAACACGTTCGCGGCACTTCCACTAGCCGATGAAGGTTTCGGGGGATGGTGGCCGAAGGCTCGTAGCAAGGCTTCATGCTTCCTCGGAGACCTTCTCGGTGGGTGAGAGGATTTCCTTCGTTTCTGTGGGGATCGTTAGGGTGGAGGTAGGTCTCTCACCTTTCCTTTCCTCTCTGGAGAATGGCGCGGAGGTGGTCGGGGTCTTTTAAGACTGGAGGATCCACTTGGTGCTGACTTAAGCGGGCATCCTCCCACTCTTCTGCGAGTCGGCGTTTTATCGGGGTGCTTCGGGTGAGGGTGACCCGGAGATCCCTCAGTCCTCGAGGCTTCGCAGCCTTTTCACCAGGGTCCCTGGCAGCCGGCTCTGGTAACGGGTACTCCTTTTGGGCAGCCTTGGTCCTCAGTTTCCGTGTACCCACGTTGGTCACTTTCACTGGAGAGACTGGAATGGGAGAAGCTCGGAGTATCAAGTAATCTTCCTCTTGATTGTGGGGACTGGTCCCTCCTACCGTAGGTTGCACGTCTTCTTGCTGGGTTAGGCTTTCCTTCTGTTGAGGTATGGGCGTTCCTGGAGTCAGATCGGCGATCCCGGGCTCGAGTTGAGGGGCTTGGGGGGAATCGTTAGTCGCCCGACTCTGTGCACACGTGTCCTCGGTCGGGTCAGTGAGGCCAAACTCCCGTAAGGCGGCTTCCAGGGGAAACCACGCCCTCTTCCTCTAGGCTCAAACCGCACGAGGACTGGGGGGTGTCTTCCACTACGGGAAGAACCCGTAAGTGTCCAGGCTTCTCGGGCTCGTGCTCAACCAGCCGTTGAGCCCTCCGCTGCCGACTTTGGAGTCTTTGGCGTTTGCTGGTCGGTGGTAAGGGAACGTATTTCTCAGGATGGGCAAGCTGCTCGGCCACAGCCCGGCGATGACGTTCGGCCCAGCGCTTGTGCTGACTTGGCCGATTCCTTTTTGATTTTCTTACCTAAGGACAAACGAGTTTAGTTTTTTTTTTTAGGGAAACCCGGTTATCCTCGGTATGATCGAGGACCCGGAAAAAGAAACCCAGTTATCCTCGATAGGATCGAGGACCCGGAAGAGATTATTTATTTTCGCGAGTTTTTAGGTTTTTAGGAAAACCCGGTTATCCTCGATACGATCGAGGACCCGGAAAAGATTATTTATTTTCGCGGGTTTAGTTTTTTGGGGAATACCGGGAACCCTCGATATGGTCGAGGACCCGGAAGTGATTATGTATTTTCGCGAGTTTTAGTATTTTAGGGTAACCCGGGAATCCTCGATATGGTCGAGGACCCGGAAGAGTTTGTTTAGTTTTCGCGAGTTTAGGTTTTCAGGAAAACCCGGGAATCCTCGATATGGTCGAGGACCCGGAAAAGATTATTTATTTTCGCGAGTTTAGTATTTTAGGGAAACCCGGGAATCCTCGATATTGTCGAGGACCCGGAAGGATTTGTTTAGTTTTCGCGAGTTTAGGTTTTTAGGAAAACCCGGGAATCCTCGATATGGTCGAGGACCCGGAAGAGATCATTTATTTTGTTAGAAAACCCGGTTATCCTCGGTACGACCGAGGACCCGGATGGGATGATTTATTTTTCAGAAAAACCAAAATAAACTTAAGGCGGGAGCGTCCACCGTCACGTCAGAACTATTATTCTCCATTGGGATCTCAATTATTCACCAAATCTTCGTGTGTATTTATATTTCAAAACTCAATTATTCACAGTGTTTAACAATTACGGTTAAGGATTCTAGGTCCTGAAAGAACCTGAATACTCGCGGATACAAGTTTCCCGCAGGGTTTTCGAGAGCGACTTCCTCGCTGGGATGCGGCCGGACTCGAACTGTTCTGCGAGCTTGACCGCCGCTGCTCGTTGACCGGACGGCGCTCGCACGGCGGCCAGACTCCGCACTACAATAATGTACATAGTCGCCACTGGTGGCGTCGCTGGTGCGCGGCAAATATTCAAAAACTTGTGAGGCCCATCGTGACGGATGGCCAAGAAAATAATTAAATTAAATATATTTTGACGTTGGTTTAAAAAACCCGAAGGGTTTTTTCAGCGGACGTCACGATATGTCCTATAAATCGATAGCATCATGCGTTAAAGTTTGAAGTGCGATGTTGTGGTTGCAATAATGACAAAGTTTAGCTTCATAGTACACTGCCATAATCCATTTAAAATACATTTGTTTTCCAGAAGTTAAATCTAAAAATATGACACCTTTTTATAAACGCTGACAACACACCTCCATGTTCTCGCATTTTTATTTGCATTAAATTCTTAACTATACTCCATACATCATTCTAAACTAACCTAATTGTTTATTCTAGTTAATGCCAACGGCTATGCCACGCTGAAAAAACCAGTTCTCGTCAGAACACTGAAGTTAATCAGCGTTGGGCGCGGTTAGTACTTGGATGGGTGACCATTCGAGAATACTGTGTGCTGTTGGCATATTATGGGTGTGGTGAGCCTAAACTTGTAGTTATTTATAACTACAAGAAAACTATCCACCTAGAAACACTACCCGAATCGGGTAGTGTCACGCCTACCCTGAAAGGGAAATGGCTTAATGGTATACAAAGAAGACTTATTACTTAAGAGAAACGCAGTTTAATCAAATGTCCGATGCAACGCTGAGTACGATTTCATAAATATCGACGGCATTCATCCGACTCTTTGGAACTTAGAAAAAAAGATTATTGAAACTCAATGTGTCAGATATGATTTCTAAACTTAAATGCTTTAAAATTAAATCAATATTTAACACAAATTCTTTTTCAAATTTTCAAGGTGTTTAATCTTTGAAATATATTGTAAAGAAGTGAAAATTTTCAAAGTTTGCGTCTCGGAAATTTTCAAAAAAGTTTTCCTTCTTTCAAATATAAGTATAAAAAGGCATAATAACATTAATGCACATTTCAAAAAGAATTTAATTATATCTAACATTTGCAGATATAAACAATTCTTTTTGGGAATGAGAATTAAATAGAGGATTAATAAATGTTACTTAATTTTTCGATAATAGTAATTCACATTTAATATTGTTACTAAATTAATAATTTCAAAAAGTAATTACTGATTAAAAATATACAATGATAGGAAATGCAAAAAAAAAAAACATTTTCTGTGCATAATATAATGCAAAAAGTATTTTTTTTTAATTTCTATTTTGCATCGTTTCAAGTTAAACTAGAACCTCATACGGGCGGTCCGCGCGCGTCCAATTCTTTTACATGCAATTATTTTATTTGGAAATGACGTTCAATAAAATACCATGAAACTAACTTTTACTTTAATAACTTTTATTTTTACACGGCTTCGCATGGGTGCCCTCTCACGATGCCCAATAAATAATTGTGCAACTCTCAAAATTTTCATGGAACTTTGGAAAAACAATCTAACATGACTGCGCGTACAAATTTTCATAGAAATACTTAGTAAATGATATAACAAATTACCGTTTACATGTTGGATTGAGTGTTTGAATCACAGTGAAAATTACGGTAAAATATATTGCCGGGGAAAAATTATTCCAGAAAACCTTGAAAAAGCCCAATATCATTCTATTGAAGAGATTATTAAAGTACTGGAAGCAAGTAACAAAAAGAAAAAGGACTGAAATTAATTAAAAGAAATGTTTTACCATTATTAAAATTTGTATTGATTTTTTAATTCTTATTAAATATATAGTGCATATATTTCCTTATAAAAATGTATTTGTTTAAAATGGTCAAATGCTTTTGATTTTAATATTATAGTTCAGATAGAAAAGTTGTACTTATTATTAATAATAATGATAATAATATAATATTACAGAGTCACTGGGAAAGCATCCTTATTTGATTTTTTTAATTGAGCATTTCGTTGAAAAATAGACAAACTCTGATTTTGTTTATAAAAATTGTTTAAGTAATTATTAAATCCTGGGAATTTGCAAAGCATCATAGAAAAGAGTCATCGCAAAGATATTCTTAGTTAATTTTTTTTATGATCTTATTCCTTGGAAAATAGACAAACTCTGAACTTGTTGATAAAAATGTTTTAAATAATTAATAATTCTTGTACATTTTCATAGTATCATATCAAACGGTCACCGGAAAAGCATTCTTAGTTGATTCTCTTTTTTTTAAATTCAGCCTATTCGTTGAAAAATAAACAAACGCTGAATTTGTTTATAAAAATTGTTTAAATAATTAATAATTCTTGTAAATTTTCAAAGTATCATATCAAACAGTCACCGGAAAAGTATTCTTAGTTGATTTTTTTCAATTGCGCATATTCGTTGAAAAATAGACAAAACTGCATTTGTTTATAAAAATTGTTTAAATAATTAATAATTCTTGCAAATTTTCAAAGTATCATATCAAACAGTCACCGGAAAAGCATTCTTAGTTGAATTTTTTTTTAATTGAGCCTATTCGTTGAAAAATAGACAAACTCTGCATTTGTTTATAAAATTTTTAGAAATAATTAATAATTCTTGGGAATTTGCAAAGCATTATAGAAAAGACTCATCGCAAAGATGTTCTTAGTTAATTCTTTTTTTAAATTGAGCCTATTCGTTGATAAATAGACAAACTCTGAATTTGTTTACAAAATTGTTTCAATAATTAATCATTCTGGTAAATTTGCAAAGTATTATATCAAACAGTCACCGGAAAAGTATTCTTACAAGGGGAAGGCCTGAGGGTCGAAATTGAAATCGAGGTCGCGTGAGCCTAATTCGATAGATTATCGAATTACATTCGACATGTGTCACGGCTTTTTTGTAAGTGAGGCCCGGTTTTGAAAATAAGAATTTTAGAAAATTGCGGCTGCTGTCACTGATTCAATAGTGTCAGACACGCGGTACGACTCTCACCTAGGCGGTGGCCTGCTGGTAGCGTTTCTGCTTGCGACTCCGCAGCTGTGGGGTTCGAATTACATTATTCAGAATTTTATCGCCTATAACCTGTAAACACAAATTAAATAATGTCAAAATAGTTACGACTTTCAATGTTTCATGAAGCAGGTTGAAAAAATTAGTCAAAGACACACGTCAATAACGGATATTATGTATTATCATATAATATATTAAATACATCACCTTTTTTTACCAGCAGAATGATCGTCACTTTCCATGATTTTTTCGCTTTGAAAACACCTAAGTTTCATCAAGAACAACCATGGAATAAATGAGTTTCCGCGGTTCCGGTTTTTCTCGAAACCACTGCTCCTTTGTTAAAGCTTGAGGCTCGCCTGAGTCCTCAACAACCACCTTACCTAAATGTTATTGCATTTCTGCAGAGAATTGTCTCTGCCCTATTCCATTGTTAATGATTCATATTATTTAATAATGAATGAATAGATGATTGAATTAATAATAATTTAATAATGATTTTTTGATTATTAATTAATAGATATTTAATTATTAATCAATCATGAATCATTGTAAATTTTAATGAATTTAATTTTAATTATCATCAATAATTATCAATATTAAATATTGTTATTTTAAATATTCTACATTTTTAATTAATTTAATTTAGAATAATTTTTCATTGATAATTGATATTATTATCATTATTATTAATTTTAATTATTATTATCAATTTTAATTATTTAGTTATTAATTATGAATTAATAGATGATTGAATTATTAATAATTAAATAATTATTAAGGGGTTACACCACTGTAAAAGCATGCATTTTTGGACATTTTTTTTGGGTTGAAGGAAAGGTAGTATGAAAAAGCGCTTTGAGGATATATTTAAGCATGTATTGAGCTTCACAGGGAAATTTTTTTATTAAAAAATATTTCAAAATGGCGGCACTGGAGCCATTCTCCTGCAGATTTTTTTTTTGCGGCACGCAGTAGGACGGCCGCAAATTTGAAGCTTGAACAAAAAAAAAATTTTTTTCTTAATCTGCATAAGAATAGCTAGAGAATGACGTACGGGATTTGAAAAATATAGTTTTTTGTAAAATTGACAAGTGTTTGAAGCAAAAATGTAATTTTTGGACGAAAAAAAGTCAAGTCATTTGTTTATAAAAATTGTTTAAATTAACCTATCGAAAAATCCGTACGTCATTCTCTTCAAAATGTTGTTTAAAATATGTGGTTCAAATTTGAAAAGAAAATATTGAAAATTGTTCGAGCTATGCTGCGTGCCGTCTTGAAAAAACGTGTTTTGAGAAAAACTCGTTTAAAGTTTTGAGTTGAATTTTAGACATCCACGAGCAACCAGATGTACTTTCCGAACAAGCACTGACGCTACACTAACCTACTTTTGTTCGAAAATTTTGTTTGAATTGTACACGAATCCTCTCTAGGGACATCTGTGAGTGTATCACAGAAGTTGAAAAGAGGGAACAGGGTACCTTCCGAGCAGATGTGTTCATACCGCCTGTAGCCGTATGAGAGACGCCCGACACGCCTCAGCAAAAACGTGACATTAAACAGAAAAAAAATGTTTTCACGTATTAAACCTTTTGCCCCATATTCTACAAGGTTTAAACTAAATTTTAAGCGAAAAAAAAAATCGATTTTCTAAAAAATTTACAGTGGTGTAACCCCTTAATACATTCATAATTATCTATTAATTAATAATTATTTAATTATTAATCAATCATAAAAAAATGTAACTTTTAATTAATTTAATTTTTATTATTATTAATTAATTATCATTTTTAATTATTGTTATTTTGAATATTAAAATTTTTTAATTTATAATAATTTATTGAAAATAATAATAATTATTATTAATTTTAATAATTCATTAATCAATAATTATTCAATGTTTATTCATTACTAATAGTTTAATGTTTAAAAATCAAAAAGTCGCTAGTAAATAATGATCTCCATTTTAAAATAAAACTACAATAAATATTTAGTTTCATTTACTTTTCGTTTAAATTTATTTCATTTCTGCATCTGGTTCCCTTTATGGTGTGAAGAAGCCTCAGGTAATAAGAGCCATAAATAAGTAGGAGAAGCACCCAGGAGCAAGTTAAGAGAAGAGTAGAGCCCTCGGATTGACTGGCGTCTATTGCTCTATTGTATTCATGCTTAAACCAAAGGCGTCGCCGAACTCAACATTTAATGATTTTTCATGTTTTTAATAGTCTTTTTCTCGTATAAATTATTATAAGTTTTCTTTTTCTTCTTTAGAAACCTGTTCTTAGGTAAGCAACTCGTGTTTTATGAAAATTGCAGTTGATAAAAATATATAGAAAGCCCGTTATATGGTTTTACATATTGCGATTTTACGGAAATTGACGATGTTGTTAAATTCTTACATAACATTTTTAAAACATCTAAGTATGATATAATGCATTATCATTCTTATGCAAATAAATGCCTAAAGTTTCAAACAAATGTAATGATAACTTCTAATGCAGAATTGCAGTTCAAAAAAGTAATGTCATTTTACATGTTTCTATTTTCATGTAGTCTACAGTATTTTTCAGTCTAATCTCAAAAATTCGAAAATGTCTTTTTTTGGACCACCCTAATATATATATATATATATATATATATATGCAGGGTACATAACACCCCCCTCTTTAGACATTATTTTGTCCTCGAAATTCTTCAATTTTACAAATGAATCTTTTTCGTATTTACTGGTAGTAATGGAGATGTTCGTGGTTGTACTGCTTTTACACCTGCTGTATAAGTTAGAACATTAGGTTGATTTTCTACTTTATTTTTTATAAAAAAAAGGATAATTTTCTTAGGTATGCATCTACTATCGGCGCAATAATTATAGGCATCTGCCTTTGAAGCTTAACAGCTCTGCCAAAAAAAATGCTAGAGTAATAAGGAAATAGTAATTTGAAAGCTGCAAGTGTTCCACGTAAATGAGCTCGAAGGCGTTAATGTAAAAAAATTTTTGTGCTTTGCAGACTGAAAAATGTGAAAAAAAGTAAGGAATTTTGGGCACATTTAAGAAGAGTCAAGTTTAGAGCATTCTTTCTTATACAAGGGGCAATGGGAAAAATTTGAAAAAATTCATGAATATGAGGAAAAGCTTTGTGAACAAATTGCAGTTGACAAATTTGAGAAATAATAAAAATTGTTGCTTAAAATTACAAAAATGTACGACTATACTATCTTCGGTTCTAATAAAGATATTAAAGCGATTCGAACTGCAAACTGTAACGGATAGGCTCTGTAATTATTTACAATCTCCCGGATGTATGTGATTGTTTTATTTTTGGTGGAAATCGCGATATTCGTAGACATTTTTTTTGTTGGAAAACAAGTGTCAGAAAGCAGCAGGGATCCTTTTTTTTTGCTTCCGACCGCTCGTGCCTTTCTTCGACTGGTGCTTCTGAACTCTTGCCCAGACATTTGATGCCTCCCCCGACCAGTGCCGTATCTCTTTAAGCGAAGTACCTTGGACTTCTAATATTTTCAGAAAAACCAGCGCCATTTTGTTATTGTAAAACCTTCTTTGGATTGTCGGGTGGATTTCAAAAGAAGACAATAAAATATATCAGAATCAGAAAGAAGACGATAAGTATATAGATGAGGAGAAAAAATTGGGGTTTCATTTGAGAAACAAAGCACAAGATTGTAATACGCGTAACTTCGTACACATTATTTTCTGCAAATTGGAAAATCGGTTCGAGGTTTATTCTAATTTTTGTTGAAAACAATCTCCTACTAAATTTTTAATTGAAAATTCCGGTTTTTTGCTTAAAATGTTTATTACTCGGATAAAATGGAAAATTTGTCTCTTTTCTTTCGACACTCATCTTTTTAATACGTTTTGCTTGAGGGTTCAACCCATTTTCGAAGAAATTGTCTTTTGATTTCAAAATTTAACAATATGGTTGACATTTCTTTCTCTCTTCGCTGAAAAATAATTGTTAGTTGAAATATCAACTATTACATTCTTCGTCGAAAATGTATCATTTTTTAGTTAAAAATGTAATTATTTAGTTGACAACTCATCCACGTTGATAAAAAATTATATATTCTGTCGAAAATTAAACTGTTTTGTGGAAAACGTAACTCTTTTAATGAAAATTCTTTTTGTTTATTAAAAATAAATTTTTTTCAGCTGAAAATTCAAATTTTTCATTTTTGCTTGAAAATTGATATTTTTTACTTCTATCTATTAGCAATCTATATATGTTTCATCTATATATTCTATATATGTCGTCTATATATTATATATCCATATATTCCGTTAAAAATGCATATATTTAAAAGAAAATTGAACTATTTGGTGGGAAATTGAACTATTTTGTTGAAACTGAACTGTTTTGTTGAAAATACGTTTTTTAAAAATTACTTTCTTCAGCTGAAAATTCAACGGTTCCACTTTTACCGCAACGTTAATCTTTTCTAGTTGAAGATTTAACAACTTGCCCAAAAAGTGACACTTTTTTGCAAAAAACGCAAAAAAAAAGCATATTAAAAAAATCGATTTTTATGCCTTGCCTTCTTCATATCTATTTTGAAGGTTCATTTTGAGAATTAATAACAGTATAACACACACAATATGTTGTGTACACTTTACCATATGTCCTGTACTTTATAAAAAAAGCACAAACAATTTTGGAAACAAATTTTTTTTGACCTCGATCGTAGCCTACAATTATTTTATCTACAAGCCTAACGACCACTTCCATTTACTATATACACAATTTTATTTCACGAATGAAAGAGATACGGCACTGGTCGGGGGAGGCATCAAATGTCTGGGCAAGAGTTCAGAAGCACCAGTCGAAGAAAGGCACGAGCGGTCGGAAGCAAAAAAAAAGGATCCCTGCTGCTTTCTGACACTTGTTTTCCAACAAAAAAAATGTCTACGAATATCGCGATTTCCACCAAAAATAAAACAATCACATACATCCGGGAGATTGTAAATAATTACAGAGCCTATCCGTTACAGTTTGCAGTTCGAATCGCTTTAATATCTTTATTAGAACCGAAGATAGTATAGTCGTACATTTTTGTAATTTTAAGCAACAATTTTTATTATTTCTCAAATTTGTCAACTGCAATTTGTTCACAAAGCTTTTCCTCATATTCATGAATTTTTTCAAATTTTTCCCATTGCCCCTTGTATAAGAAAGAATGCTCTAAACTTGACTCTTCTTAAATGTGCCCAAAATTCCTTACTTTTTTTTACATTTTTCAGCCTTCAAAGCACAAAAAATTTTTTACATTAACGTCTTCGAGCTAATTTACGTGGAACACTTGCAGCTTTTAAATGACTATTTCCTTATTACTCTAGCATTTTTTTTGGCTGAGCTGTTAAGCTTCAAAGGCAGATGCCTATAATTTTTGCGCCGATAGTAGTTATATATCATAGCACTCCACACTTAAGAAGGGGGACAATCCTATCGCTATATAGCCTAAACGCTGTAACCATTCTGAAGTACATAGTTGCAATCCAACCTTTTGGTTTTTTATGAGTGGACATATTATTAAGTATACTTTGGACATCGTTTAAACTAAGTTGTGCTTTCCTAAGTACATCTATATCAATTTGCCTGGGCATTTGAATTAATCTCTTATGTAAGTTTCCTAGGTTATGTTGCATATCGTAAGTTTCGTTGACAATGATCGTTTTAGTGATATTTAATTTTTTTGATAAATTAAGTTTATCATGGTTGTTATATATTTCACAATTTTCGCCGGTGATTAATGTGGTAACTTTGATTAGAATCGGTTTGATTTTTTCTCCACATACTAAATCTAGGTTTATGTCGGTTATGGGAATCACAATATATTCTCCTATTACCGGTATGTAAGTTTCTTCACGGAGCAAATAAGGAGATTGTGAACATGCTGTTTTCGCATATCTTCTCAGTAAACTTGCTTCACAAGTATTTGTATAATAAATTCTTAGATTAGGCTGATTTCTTTTACATATTAAATGTCTATTTATTTCTTTATATTTGTTAATTTTCTCTTTATCAGTCCGCACGTAACTGTCTTCGAAGTCAATTATTAAGTCATGATCGGGAATCAAGGAAAAAAAAATTTTGCCAAATTTGGTTGGGACTGGAATTATTCTTTTTTACGGATCCTTCCTCGTTTTCAATAATTGGGATATTAATAATGTAACTAAATAATCCATTTACTACCGCTATTGCGATTGGACTGATATCGAGAATATTTGGTATTCTTCCTCGAAATGGTATTTTGTTCTATGTTGCATTTCGAATTCTTCTATTGTGTCTTTCAAGATTGCAGGAGTTTAAATTTGTGGATGTATAATTCCATATCTACCATTATTGATAGCATCTGTTGCTATATTAATATTTTCGTTCATTTCTTCAATTATGACAGTTATTGAAATTAATTTCATATTGATGAAATTATCTTTAGTATTGGAATTCAGCTTTTCATTTGTTTGCGATTCTAATGCAATTTTATCCTTTATACTTTAAGGTCTGTATCTCATACTATTTTGAGGATTTTTGTTTGATTATTTAATACGGAAACTATATTCTCATTGTTACTATATATAATGGGTCAAATTCTGAGTTTATTTGGTTTAAATCTGATTCGGTTAAGGTTCCAAATAAGTTTTTCGAAATATCACCTATAAAATTAACTAATCCTCTTTTATGTCTTTGTTTTCCAAGAGATTTGTGTAAGATTGTAGTTTTGTTTATTAATTTATTAAGTCTATGTTTTATTAATCTTATTTCGTTTCACGCCATACATTCATGTTCACATGTCCTATTAAATCAATTGCTTGTTCTAAAGCTTGAAAACTATTTTCGGTTGTAATTAAATTTATTCCTATGATTAATTTCCATTCCTCGTGCTATAAGTAAGCTTTGCTAATTTCCTCCATGTAAATGTTTCCATAAATTTCTTGAAAAACATAGTTTGCTTGTGTCGTCATTAATGTCCATAGTACCAGAATCATTATTTTCCTGGAACATAAAATGGCATCACTTGATCATTATGAAGTTGAAGAGTTTTGCCTTCAAATTTAATTTTTAAGTTATTATTCGTTGTAATTCGTGTAACAATTCCTAGACCTTTCCAGCTCGAATCCAATTCATTTTGTTTTGTATTATTTTTCCATTTGACTTGATCTCCTATTTTGTAAACCGGATGGCTTTTAACTATGTTTTCATCTAAACGTTTCTTAGTCTTCTCTTGTTCAACTTCAATTTTTTCTTTAGCTTTCTTAATGATGTTGTCATGTTTGATTTTCCATTTCTTTATTAAATCAGCGTAAGTAAGCGTTGGCGATCTTGGTATTGCTGATGGGATATTAGGATCTCTTCCGAATGTCATCTCAAAAGGTGAGAAGCCTGTACTTATATTTTTCATTGTATTAATTACGAATGTAATGAATTTCAATTTTTCATCCCATTGTTTACCATTATCTTCCATTGATGTTTTAATGAGATTTTTTAAAGTTTAATGCATTCTTTCTATGTTACCATTTGCTTGTGGATGGAACGATGTTGTTTTTTATATGCTTGATATTTAATGCATTTTCAAATTGTTGCATTAATTCAGATAGAAATTCTGTTCCTTGAGCAGTGAGTATCGTTTTAGGGGCACCGAATGTGTGTGTGTGTATATATATATATATATATATATATATATATATATATATATATATAT
>CAKNYM010052157.1:1219-27965 GCA_932195095.1 Andricus curvator | reverse complement strand
ATATATATATATATATATATATATATATATATATATATATATATATAATGGTCAATCATACTTTCAATTACAGTTTCTGTGGTTTCGTTTTTCATAGGCACTAGAACTGTATACCTTGTTAATCTGTCTTGAATACTTAAGATGTATTTGTTTCCTAGTTTTGTTTCTGGCAAGGGACCAAAAACGTCTAACGCGAATGATAGACTGTGCTTGATTAGTGACTCTTGCTGTCTTTTGCAATTGCCAAATAGGGCATGATTTTACGTATTTCTTAATTTCTTCATTCATATTCTTCTATTCGCCAATTTCTCTTGCCATTTGAATTGTATTTTTCTTTTCTTCTTTAGTTAATTCTCTGGTTTTCTTAAAACATATATGGAATCCTATTTCGGGGTAATAATTAGATAAGTATTGTAATATTTCTAAAAGAGTTTCCTTTTCCAATGGTGTAAAGGTTGGGTCACCGAAACTCAATCTTACCATTGTCAATCCCCTATCTCTAAGTTATGTTATTAATAATCCTAAGTAACGTATCCAATTTTCCTAATTATAATCAGGCATGTCTGATTTACTGATTAGTTTCCAAAGTTTTCCTTCAGCGTTTGGTTTAGTTTTAACTCTGTTGTTCGTTACTGGGTTTTCTTTCCATTCTAAACATCCTTCATATAGTTGATTGTCTACTTCTTCCTTTTTTTCTTCTGATGAAGGTAATGAAAGTTCTTCTGATTGTTTCCTAATTCTTACTTTTTCTCTATCTCTTAATACTCTTTGTTCGGTAATCACAGGTTTTTTCAGTGCGGGTTCTTTACTATCACTTTCACTATCAGAATCACTACTGTCTAATGGTACCGTGGTATCTGAATCATTAACTGTTTCTTGATCTTGAAGTGCGAATAGTCTTGAAAGACAATCAGCTGCTTTGTTTTCTTTTCTTTTTACGTATACTATCTCATACTTATATTCTTCGAGTCTTAATGTCCATCTTGATAAACGAGAACTAGGATCTTTTACATTATGTAACCAGACTAAAACTTTATGATCGGTCTGTATTTTAAACTTGATTCCTAATAGATATTGACGTAATCTTTTCAAAGCCCAAATAATCGCTAATAATCGTTTTTCAGTTGTACTGTAATTCTCTTCTGCTTTATTCAATGTTCTTGAAATAAATAAACATGGATAACAATTTTAGTAGTACTGGCGCATTGGATAAAAGAACTTTTAATCTGTCAAAGCTTTCTTGACATCTGGGTGTCCAATCGAATATTACTTCCATTCGTATTAAGTTGGTCAAAGGGTTTAGCTATGGTGAAGTTTTTTTATAAAGTTTTTTTAGTATCCAGCTAATCCTAGAAATGATTGAATTTCTTTAACTGTGGTCGGGGTTTTTAAATTTTTTACAGCTTCCGTTTTTGCTGGATTAGGTTTAACTCCATCTTTTGTTATTAAATGACCTAAATATTCTAATTCCGGTCTGAGGTACTCACATTTAGATGGTTCCAATCGTAATCCTAATTTTTCAATTCTTTCAAAAACTTCAATTAAATTCTTACGTTCATCTAGTGTTGTACCGAATACTACTATATCATCAATGTAGATAAAGCATTTCTCGCCTACAAGTCCTCTAAACGTATTATCCATCATACGTTGGAAGGTGGCTGGGGCGTTCTTCAATTCAAAGGGCATCCTGTTATATTTAAAGTGTCCTTGTGAAGTAGAAAAAGCTGTATATTTTTTTATTATTTTTCTTCCATCGGGATCTGGTGGAAACCAGCACTCACGTCAAAAGCAGAGAAGAATTTAGCTTGACCTAAGTGATCCAGTATATCATCTATCACTGGGAGAGGGTATGCGTCTTGGTCGGTGTCTTTATTGATTTTTCTGTAATCTACTACCAGTCTTAATTTGTTACTTTTTTTTAGGAACTACCCATAATGGTGAGTTGAATGGTGATTGTGAGTGTCGTATTATTCCTTTATCCAATAGTTTTTGTGTTTATTCTAGAGCAAATTCTCCATGTTTCTCGGGTAATTTGTGTGATCTAAGGTTTATTAACTTACCTGAATTTAAGGTGATCTTGTGCTCATTTAGCGCTGTGCATGGTAGTGGGTCTTTGTCTAACGTAAATATTTCGTTGTATTTAACTATTACTTTTTTTATTTTCAATATGATCTAGTTTTGAAATTTTTAATAGTTCGATTAGTCTTTTCGATTCTGTTTTGCTTTTTATAAAACTGATCCCTTGATTCAATAGTAATTATTTTTTCCCAATTTATAGTTTTTGGTACTTCTATGGGTTTTATGTTATAATTAAAGATTGGTAAAGTTATTTTATTATTTTTTATCCGGTGCATACCTTCCGATATTCCTCCTTGATTTTCTATCAAAATGTCTTTATTATTTTCTTGTTTTAATTTGACAAACTAAACTTCAGTGTTATGAGCTGTATTCTCCGTCATCATATAACGGTAGTGTTTTATTATCTAAAATTAAATAATTTGTAGTTCGCGAATATCTATCGATTTGATTGAAGAATGGTAAACCAATTATACCTTCTTCTGTTAGAGGAAAGTCATCATTGATTATGTGAAAAAGCTGATTCTTTCCTAAGTAATTAAGATATGTTGCACTGTTTGATTGATGTTTGTCATTTCCCATTACGAAGTTTTTTTATAAATCGATGCGTTGGTTGGTTTAATGGTGGAGCTGATTCTTTCATTAAATTGAGTGGAAATCCAGAATCTACTAATATGTATTTTTTCCGTCTGTATTTTCTTCCGTCTGTTCTTTTTCCTTGTACGGATTGCAACCGTCCAGATATGACTGATATTCGGCATTCTCTTCGTAATCCGTCTTTTCTGGAATCTCCTCTTGTGTCATTACTTGGTTTTCTAAGTAAGTTTCCTCTTGTTCCTGTTCTCTCGTTGTCCTGACTTGAGTTTGAGGTGGTCGTTTGGGGTTTTGGGTATTCTGAAAATTTTGGGGCTTAACGTAGCATTGGGCTGCGAAGTGTCCTATTTTTCCGCATTTATGGCACTTCATTTGTAATCGATTGACTAATGGAGTGTTTTGGTTTGGTGCTTTAAATGGTGTTGTGTTTGCTTGGGGCCTTGGTGCTGATGTTGATATTTGTGGTCGTGAAAACTGGGGTATGGGTTTATTAAATGGTTCTGGGCGAATGCGCTGTGTTTCTCGCAGCCACATATCCATTTCGACCGCCGAATTTTGTGCTTCTGTCAAACTAGAGGGCTTTTGGGCTTTAACCTAAAGTCCTATTTCCCTTTTTAAACTCAACAAATATCGTTTAAAACATTTTCCGTCTTCAATGCTTAATGCGATATTTCTCTCTGTTCTATTCGTATGCTCTCCCTGCACCGCATATCAAGGTTCGTTTACTACTTCTCGAAATCTTAAATTAAAATTGTGAACTAATTCCGTTTGTCCTTGTTTTACGTTTTCTTATTTACTTCTTAATGCTGAAACGGAACCTAACTGTGACAAATTCTATCGCAATACATTAAAACATTCATCGAAAAAATTTATTCTTTTGTATCTCCAATGCCTTTTCAGCGTTTCCTTTAATTTTCTCAGCTGTAATAAAATTTAACAATAGTTGACTGCATTTTTTCTTTCCCTTTTTCACAGATTTTATTAAATCTTCTATTCCTATATCATCGTAACCATTTATTTCCCTTATTGTTCTGATTATTTCTTTAGCTGACAGTAAATCAATACGACCTTGACTTTGTTCGGTTTCGCGTTCTGTGCTATGGGGTGGCCCAGTGGGTGGTGCGTTTGAAGGCTTAAACGGCGCGGAGTCATCGATTCGGTGCGGCGCGCGTGCTGTTCGCGACTCTACAGTTCGAGTTATTCGTTTCTCTTTCTCCTCATCTTCGCTTTCATCACTTGTAACTTCAGGACCATCCGTTACTATTTCACCCCTAAAATCCAAAGACTTTCCAATCTTTTGTTCCATTCGTCTGTCATTTTCCCCCACTAAAGCGTTTACACTTATTATTATTTGAGTCATAGTGGACTCTAGCCCATTTATCTTTGTCAATAATAATCTTAATAATTCGTCCGTGGACATTAACGAAGGGGATTGCGTTCTGTTGCACTAGGAGAGGATGCGCGGGACATATTGTCTGTGGTAAGGAAAGGGTTATTAATTTTATCTATTATGTCTGTCGAGTCTGATTCCGTGAATGAGTCTGTTTCAGTTGCGTAATGCTTATTTTCCCGTTAGTTAAAAAATTCCAGTTTGCAAAAATCTTCTTTAACGTAATTTTAATTTTTCTGAATTTCCTTTGCCTAGCTTTTGCTGATTTTTCCTTTGTCTGATTTTCTTCTTGCCTATGAATTTCGAGGTAAGTTTTTCGGTTTATTAAGGAACACAGAGGCCAGGGAGCATCACAAGCTTGTGTACCGTCGCAAGCCTAAGGCTTACAATAGTTCGAACACAAAATTTATAACTTTGAAATTTTATAAATTTGCCGGTCAAAAAACAATTAATCCGTACAATTTTCTACCACTTTTTAGAAGCTAATCTTCTTTACTTACATAGAAAATTTTCTTTTCTCAGCACCGTAGACCTCTGCTCGGCTGCTGCATTGCGTAACTCCATTGAATTGTTGCCGAGGCGCGGATCAGTACCTGGCTGCTACACGTGGTGTGCCACGTTGACATCTTGATCTCTGCAACCTCCTTTCGCGGCTGGTCTGTTGATAGGCCGTTTCTTCTTCCGCCTGTTTGCGAGCCTCGTTCTTTTCCAAAATATTGATGTTTTACGTCGTATAGTATAGTTATGCCTTGTAGGATCGCCAAATAATTATTAAATTTAATTACAATTTTAATCAAGATCTGCGTAGAACTTTACAGTCAAAAACTCGGACGAAGACTTGGAAAGAACTGAGAAAACTGACCCAAACCGGCGGGTTAGGGCAGTATTGATTAACACTTCTAGAACCTTCTATCAGTCATGCAGGCTACAGAAAGTATCAGAAAGTACATGCGCAATTACAGGTGTACATTGTATTGATTAGTACATTATATTAATTAATATATACAGGGTAGCAAAAAAGTATGGATACCCCTAGAAATCTGTGTGATTTGTTAAAAAAAAAAAAAACAAAGTCATACCCTAGGTAACTTTCAACGAGGAATCCAACGGTGACCTTGGATTTGACCTTGAACATCATTTTGAGGTCAGCTTTATTTTTTTAATGGGTACCCCTGTTTTTGGTGCCATAATCGAGAAGAGCGGGAAATTTTACGTTCGGGTATCTGTTTAGATCAAGGGTTAACGTTGACCTCTACAGGTCAAATAAAGGTAAAAGTTCGCTGTCATAGGACCTCGTAGCAATCTCGCAGAATTAGTGAAAAACAATCAACGAGGAATCCAGCGGTGACCTTTGACCTTTATTTGACCTGTAGAGGCCACCCTAACCTGTAGAGTTAACCCTGGACCTAAAGACATACCCGAACGTAAAATTGCCGGCTCTTTTTGATTCTGGCACCAAAAATTGAGCTTCCCATTTCAAAAAAGAAGACTCACCTTAAAATGACCTTGAAAATGAGGTTCAAGGTTAAATCCAAGGTCACCGTTGGATTCCTCGTTGAAAGTCACCCAGGGTGACCTTGGTTAATTTTATTCACTAATTCTGCGAGATTCCTAGGAGGTCCTATGACAGCGTACTTTGACCTTTATTTGACCTGTAGAGGTCACGTTAACCCTTGACCTAAACACATACATGCGTACATTGATTAGCAGTTCGAACTAGAAAGTTCATTGCCTCACTACCCGATTCGGGTAGCGTTTCTAGGTGGATATTTACTACCAATATGGGCCCACCACACCCACGACGGGCCAACAGCACGCAGTATTCCTGAACGGTCACCCATCCAAGTACTAACCGCGCCCAACAATGCTTAACTTCAGTGATCTTACGAGAACTGGTGTTTTCAGCGTGGTATCGCCGTTGGCCGTTGACCTAAACACATACCCGTACGTAAAGTTTCCCGCTCTTTTCGATTCTGGCACCAAAAATAGGGGTTCCGATTTTAAAAAACAAAGCAGACTTAAAAATGACCTTGTAAATGAGGTTAAAGGTCATATAGAAGATCACCGTTGGATTCCTAGTTGAAAGTTACCTAGTGTATGACCTTGGTTTTTTTTTTTTTTTTAACAAACCACAGAGATTTCTAGGGGATTCCATACTTTGTCGCCACCCTATATATAATTAAAAAAAAAGTTCAACAACCACCGCAGGATCCCACTAAGAGCAACTGTCATCCAAAAAGTGTCAATAGCCCCCAGTAGCACCGCGGTAAATCACACTTATGGCCACGTCTCACAACTGTGAGATGGGTGGTCATAGGCAACGACGAAATCACAACGACATGCCGGCGAAACCCTTGTGTGTCTTGAGGACACGAAGCGACCCAAGGATGACAACTTTCTGCATCCATCTCGCAAGTTCCGTGGCATATTTTTGGCACGCGGGTATGGCTTTAAGGTTACGAACCAGTGATAGTTTCGCACCTATCACAAGGACAATTACTTGTACCGAATATTTTGGGTACAGTCGTTGTAGCTCTCTTTTAAGGTCTTGATACCTCTCCTCTTTTTCTTTCTCCTTTGCAGTGATGTGCCGAGAATTCGATCGATAATATAGTTCGCTTCTCGAAGTCTTGGAGAACAATGTCAGGCCTCGAGTGCGCAACGGAGACTGCTGCCCGAAAATCGTAGTTCCAGAAAATTTGGCACTTCTCGCTTCGGACAATATATAATTTAAAATATATATATAAACATCCATACACCCATATCCATAATTACATATATATGCAGGGTACATAACAGATAATTCTGAAAATTAAAAAAAAGGTACTTCTGAAAAGTTAAACAAAAATGTAAAGTTGGTTTTTAAATAAAAAATTAACAAATTATTATTATAAAAAATCCAAACACACAACCCTTTCCGAAATTTCAAAAGCTTTAATTTAAAAAAAACGGTACTCAAAATTTGGAAACTTTCAAACATTTTGAAATATAGATGAACTGTGACTGATATATGGCTAACGTTAAATCGAAAATGAATTTATCAAAATATGAATAAAATGTTAATGAAAAGCCTTTAAAAAAATGCGCCGAAGGAATCGTATGTATACCGAAGTGTACATGCATGAAGCCAAGCCAGAGATCACCTTATGGTTACTCAAGCTGCTTTTTAATATAGGATAGTATAATATACTCAATTTATTTTAAATTTTGACTTAAATGTATACTCTGATTATTTTTGTAATAATTACTTGTATACAATGAATAATATTCATGTTTTTACAATTAACCTTTACATAATTATTAATATTTAGCTTAATACTAATAAATAATATTACCATATTCATTATATTTTATTTATGAAAAACTGATTTTGAGAAAATTGACTACCATACATTACAGATTTCGATTACTTCTCTAAAATTTTGACAATTTTTAAAGTTTGATTTACGACTCCAATTATTTATAATAACTAGAACTTTAAAGATACCTGATTTCAAAATTCAATTAGTTAACAGCGCTTATGAAAATTTTGGGACATTTCCTTTAGATGGTCGGTTTCCTTCAAATGGCCAAATTCAAACCTGAGAACAAACTTTAGACACCTATCGCATAGGTTAGAATTGTTTTTCAGTGCTTTTTTTAACAGATTTTCAGCTCAATTTGATGGTTTCAAAATTTCTTTGAATATTTAAAAATATATTCATGTAACTCATTTGTATACATTCATGAATCATGACAAATATTTTATGGATTGAAAATATGTAATGCTTTTTGTTCAATTGTACTATGCCTTTCAGGCAGGTATGACAATTTTTTCAATTATATAAATTTCTGTATCACACACGATTTTTCTTCATATTAAAAACTTTTACTTTTGAAAGAAATACATGTATTTTAATCTGATAATAGAATATACATATGACTCAACATTTATTTTTTTTCGTTTCTATCACAGATGCTGTAGATTTTATAGTATATGCTTTTGACCGTATCTAAAAGTGCCATTCATTGTTATCTACAGTAGATACTATCAAATCGAAAGCATCTTTGTTTGGCGGAAATCATTTCCTCTATAAAGTAAAAATATACTTTGTTGATTCAAAAGTATGTTTATGACTTTAGATAAAAGTTTGTCTTGAAATAAATCTACATTTATGTTTCTTAAATTTATATGCTTTAGCATCAATTCTTCAATCTGTACTACTGTATTTTTTATTTGAAGACTCGAATTATCTTAAATTTGTATGCTTTAGCTGCATATAATCATCAATTCTTCAATCTATACTACTGCATTTTTTATTCAAAGACTCGAATGATGTTACTCAAAGCAAAGTTTATTGGATTATTTACATAAACTATTGTATTAATAATGCGGAATTCAGTAGCACTGGTACTTTTGATTCAACTTTCGTTTTGAAACAGTACGCTTGAACAGATTTAGAATTGTTTAATATTAAAGTTTTCCACAGTCAATTTAGGTCTCGACAGAGATAACGTTAGATCACAAAAATCTGCTTTGCTGGAATCTTTGTTAAAACTTTGAGCATATATTTTTACATACTTTGTATCTGCGTTATATACTACGTTAGCGTGGCCCTTATATTTCACTTTTCGAATTTCTCTGCTCTCACCCACCAGTTTTTTTCGAATGCCCAAAAAAAAATCTCCAAATTTGAGCAAAATGGGTTAATATTTAGGGTTGGCGCAAAGACCATGAAGTTTCCCATTGATTTAACATGGGAAAAGTCAGCTTTTTGTAAATCTAATATTTAAGCGCAATAATATATTACAAATAATTCCGTGTTTCAGTATATTGTGCAGAATTCATCAGAGAATAAGAATCAATCATAAATTTTGGGGTTGAATAATTTTAAGCCACTCTTATGTTAATGCCACTCTTTTATTTGATTATGAACGATTAGAAATTAAGACTGAGAAATTAACATTTTTAAAAGAAAACGGATTTAGAATTACACATTGTATATTGAATGATTTCATACTTCAAAATATTATAAATTAAACTTTTCAAACTCAAAAGAATTTAAATCTGAACTCGTTGAATATTGTATAGGCTATTTCGTTTGATATTAAGTTAGTGGCATTTGAAGTGATTGGAAAAGTTTTTTCTACTAAACATTTTTTAAACTCCCGGTCAAAAAAAATTCTCGGTTTCCCGGTCCAGTGGTCACCCTGATGGAATTTCCTACGATGTTTTGTTTTCAAGATGTTTAATTAATCTATGTGTTGAATATATATGTAATAGTGTATTTATGTTAAAAAGGGAGGTAAGGTGGTCTTTACTAACGAGTGTGAAGTTTTCTGCACGAGTTGGTAAAGACGAATTCCTCCCGCGTTGCATACGATATTTTATTTCCCATATATGTATGAAAATGTTACTTCTATGTATGTAAAGCGAGAAGAAAGTTGAAGTTTGTAACCAGCGGTCGTCAAGTCAATCTTCGTGCCTGCGCGTCAGTTTGAGTTACCGACAGTATATCACTAATTAACTCTTTATCTCGTCCGATGACGCTGTTACTCGTGGTATATTTCTTCTCGCTCTCCAGTGCTGTTTTCATGCATTTATGAAGTAAACAAATTTAACCTCGAAAAATAGTCGGAGTCTTCGTTTTTAGATCAGGAACGTAGTAACGGATGTGGCAGTTTTTTTGGTTGCGTTGCGCAGACTGATTTAATTTTAAATCATTATTGAAGATGTACTTTTGTGTTTAGTAGCAATTTGGTTGTATCTGTTTCAGGGTATGATAGCACTGAGGCGAAACGCAACGGCAGTTACTCATGAAGACCTCATGGAGGCTATTAACGAAGTACAATCCAAGAAGAAGGCCAATCTCAATTACTATGCTTAAATCAATTGGATCACTACAAGGATATCATGTAAGCGTATATTTGTATCTTCAGGAATAAATAAAATTGTTTAGACAAATTAAGTGTTGACAATTTTAATAATAATAATACATACATATTACATTTTCTGATTTGGTAAGTATAAATTAGTTTGTCCCTTTTTGTAATTATGCGTTCACTGTATCATCATGTATTTTTATAGAAATGTTATTATAAATAGAAAATAATCCTGAACTTGAATTCCTGAAATGAATTTTGCTTACACACGAATGAACTTAATCTTAGTAGTATTAATCTATTATTACCACTCTAATGTCTCCTGTGACTTCTTTTTTTAATCCTGCAAGGCAAAAATATAAACAATATTAATTTAGTTCGCATACAGATATACAGGTACACATACCTAATTTTTAAGTATTTGTTGGCTTTCGAATTTATTCCAGAATACTAGTTTGTGCTAAAAACTCGAAACTTCGAGTTAGATCGCGACATTTTTAGTCAAGTTCGAGCTGATCTTTAGAACATTCGCGTCCTCGAAAGTTTAGAAAACCAGAACGACTTCACGTTCTCGAAACTAGCCACATAAAAGTTAAAATCTTTCATGTTTGTAATATCTACCATTATGTTAATGTATAGAATTCGTGAAAATGAAACAAGCATCCAACGATCAAATTTGGACAACCACCACAAAATGCTCCTATTGCAATTCCTAAAAACAAAAAAGTTTGTTTCATTGGACAAAAATAAAAAAAGAGGAAAGAAAAATGAGAAGGCAACCAAATCCAATCCGATTTGGTTGGTTGGTTGCTTGGTTTACTTGAGTATTGGACGTTAAATAGGATTTTGAATTTGATTTTAATCTAATTTAAAATTCTTAAATTTTAACGTTATGTTAACCAAATTTCCATGTGATTCGCTACTACGGGGTTTTTCAGGTGGCTGAGAAACAAATTTGAGATTAAAATTTGGATCCAAGATTCCCACCAAGTTTTGGAAAAATTCAATATATGTTTGAGTACCCAAACGTTTCGATTACTAGAAGATATTCGAGCTCTTCGGAAAGACCGACTCGAAACCTAACAAACTCGACTCGACTCAATCGAACTTCCAAGTTTTTTGCACACCCCTACACAATATACGGGTGAAAATCAAAAAGTAGATAATATCATGTGCCTGGAATATTATACGCTTGTATTTGAAAGAATATATTTTTTTAATTACAGTGTTATTGCGTGTATTTTTCCCCACGATATAGTATGCCCCAATCATTTTTAGTTTATTCGGTATCAAAAGGGGTCGTTTAAACACGAGAGGTTCGATTTTGCGTGCAAACTAGATTACATGGGATTACATAGATCGAATGGGATTTCAAAAACTTACACAAGATTAAAGTTAAAAGGTTACACGGTATTAAAATTAAAGAATGCAATTGAAAGAAGAGATATCAAAATTACTAATAATATAAGAGACTTGTCACCGACGGCAGTAACTGAATGGTAATTCTCGACTCGTTCATTTAAAAGCATAGAAATTCTTAATTTCGACGTGGATATTGCAAATCGTATATTACAGTACAAGGGCAAGAATGTTCAACTTCCTGCCCGTGTGGTGTATACTATTTTTCTTTAAAGCCAGTCATTATTATAAACAATACAACCACGTTCCAGCATACAGCTCGTTGCGCGGTTATGTTTAACTTTTGTTCCTCGCTTCAGCGCCTCTTTCGGATACTCACAAATTAAATTCTCTTTATGGCCGGTCGAAAGTACGTTTACTAATTACATTTTCAATTACTATAAACAATACAACCAGGTTCCAGCAGACAGCCCGTTGCGATGCATGTTTTTTATGCCTGTCCCCGACATTTGCAAGCACGAGCGGAGCGAGTGCTGCTGGTCGTGGGGGGTGGGGGCAGGCATCAAATACATATGAAAAGCCACATAAATACACTGATAAATTCCAAGCAAGCAGCTTTGAGGTTATACGTAAAAACAAGAGTGACAGCGGTTAGCGGTTAGGGTCGCGCGCTGTTTGGCCGCAGTTGGCGCGGAATTCAAAATGGCTATTAAAAATAATTCTTGCAATTGAAATAAATAATTATTATAAACTTCACAAGAATGTATATAAATTGCATTTATTGAAATTTTGTCTGTGAAATCTAAGTTAGTTTTTGGAATTTAATGAAAATAAACTATTACTTAGAATATATATGTGTTATAAATTTTTTTCTCAACTTGAATCAAAAGTTATACTTTAAACTCCGCGCCAACTGTGGCCAACCAACGCGCGACCCTAACGCAAGCGCAGTAGTAGTTCAAGGCGCCCACATTGGCATCACTGATCGGTGTGCACGATAACATTTTTTGCTCCCGCTGTTGTAGAGGGCGTGCGTGTAATCTTACCAATGCACAAATCTTAGGCTTTCTGCCTTAAAATTGAAGCCGAAAGTACGTACTTTCGACCGAGGTGTGAAAAAAAAAAATTTAATTTCAATAACATCTTTTTTCATTCTAATTCTAAAACTGAATTAACATCGAAATTTTCAACTAATAATTTTTATAATTTATAAGTTGAATACCACAACAAAATTTATACTTCAATATTCTATATTAGCGGAGAAAAAATTTTAAACTTATAAAATTATTCACAATATTGAAGTCTGTTCTTTGCAATCTATAATATGATTGGTACAGTTTACAAAAATTGCCTTGAAATCTCTTTATTTATACCGTAATAAACAAAAAATAAATTATATCTTGATAAATACAACTTTTCAGTCGCAAGATATTTTCTAAACAAGATGTTTTTTTCATGGTAGACTAAAATATTTAAATTACTCTTCACATTTCCATAAAATTACTGTATTAAAAGCAAAAAAAATTCAAATTTCTCATGAAAAACTCAAGGAGATTTCCAGGCTTTCAAGGTTTAAAAAATATTGAAGGAGAATTCCAGGTTTTCAAGGTCGCTGGACACCCTGCATTGCAACTGTAATTTTACATGCCTAAAGAACGCGATTTTACCGGTGGTGTAGCAATTTTACAGTTGACTGTAATTTAACGATAATAATATATTGTGCTATAAGAGCGGAAAGTAGGCAGTTCCATGCGAGTGTGAAGTTTGCTGTACGAGACAGAGGGAAATCGAAGGGGAGTTGGAGGCGAGCTGGAAACAACCCGGAGATGAGCCGATGGCAAGTGCTGTAAACTTCACAAGAGTTACAACTGCCTACTTGCAGCACCTGTTGCACACGATATTTTCTGTAACAAAATCAGCAAATTTTCGCTTTAAGAATCTATAAAGACAAATTTTCCTGAAATGTTTAGAAATTTATGGTAAAATTACCGGAAACTTTTGAATGTTAGAAATTTCCGTAAATTTTAATTATGGAAACCTTTTTAGACAAAATCCAAAAAATTTTCGTAAATTTCATAGGCGTATGAATCAGAAGGACCCAGCGTAACAGGTGCGCGGGTATCAACCAATCGGGGAGGGGGGGGATTGAGCCGCCATCCATTGGTAGCCTGCGTCATGATTGGCTGATGGGTCGTTGCTAAGGCAACGGCGTCATACGGTAACAAAACACGCAAAACACAAGTGCAAACGAGGTTAGGAATTGGGGAAATCATATTAAAAAATTGTGCAGAATGCTTGCAGAACCTCCAGGAACAGTATGTTCTTCCAAATTCACGAGAGAAATTATATAGGAACATTGTAAACATTCAACATTGTAAGGTTATGTGGAAGTTTTCAGAAGTTATACTCAGACCCGTAGTACTCTGAAACGAAAGTGTACCATGTGTTGACCGTCGCCTAGTGGCGGCGCCACCTACGTCTTTGGCATCAAAATACATTGCTCAATTTTGATTTAATAAACGGTATTAAACAATAATATCGCGGTTTTTTATTATCAGAAAGATGAAGTTGAAGTTTTTGTGAATTTTTTAATATAATATATAATCAGTGTCAACCATATAGTTACCTGCATATGTGTAGACTGCAAATATGGGTATCGGAGCAATCGCGCGCAAGACAAAGTCGACAAAATCGGTTTTTTTAGAGCACCAAACGATAAAAGAAGTGCTCAAACGGTGACAAGAAGCTATTAAACGAAAAAGTTATAAAGCAAAATGTGGTGATTTTTGTTGTACAAAGACACTTTTATGAAGAAGATATAATTTTAGAAAAAATCTTCACAGGGCCTGATGGAAGTATTGTTGCAAAATTAAGTGTCAAAAATGTATATGCATATAGTTTTCTGGTTTTAAAACTAATTTTTAATTATGTATGGACATTTTTTACAATTCTTGGTATTTAACAAATTTTTTTTTAAATACAAAATCCCCGGTCCAGTTTTTATGTAAACTTTTTTTCTAGATAAAGTTGTTCATCGCAACGTAATTAAATAGAATTAATATTAATGCATTGATATTAAAATTTTTAAATCGAACGCTTAATTCTCGCTTTATTTTATGTTGAAGTAGAATAATTTTAATAAACTATTATCTATTATAAGCAACTTATAACTTAATTTAATGAACATTTTGAACATCTTGAACTCTTTTGCTTAAAAAAAATTAGTAAAACATTAACTTTTTATTAAAAATCATAATTTTTAAATTAAATGTGTTCCAAAATTTGTTTATCCTCGGACGAAAAAGTATTATAGGAAAATTATTATAGGCATTTCCTATAATTTGTTCGCGATTGTAAACATAATAGGATTTGGTCATATTAATTATTGATATTTAAATTTATCAAATAATTTAATTTTATTAATTTAATTTAATATAATTTAATTTATAGAAATCTATAATATTGAAATAATTATTGCAAAAATTATAAGATACCCATAGCTTTTAAGTTTCATTATACTTACAATGTTAAACGAAGCGTATTTTGAATATGTCGATTTTTATGCACTTTTGTGTGAGCAGTTCAAAATAAATGATTAATTAATACTTTCTTCTAATTTGTGCACTAAATATTTACATGTTGGCTTACGTAATGAGCTTTTATTTGCAAAACCGAATGCGTCGATTTGCAAAAACTAAAATACTAATACTACGATAAAGTACTTACATCGAAGTACTTTTTAGGAAAGTTTCAAAATTTTCGTTGCTTCTTGTAGAAATTGGACACTCGTTAACATATCCCTAAATACAAATTTGTACACAAACATTTATATATTTATGACCAAAAATTTTTTTAATGAATAATGCTTAAGTATAGTAATTATTTGTATCAAGTTGAGAAATCTGAAAATTATGAATGAAGATAAATCTATCAGTTCTAAGGGTGTTTAATTAAGCTTAAAAGTCTGTCCCTGACGTTTTGCCACTCGGTAACACTCATATTTTAAAATAGAACTCAAAACGAATTACTTTAAAAACCTAAAAAAAATTGTATTCCTGTGTTAGTGTTCATATAAGCACAAGGTTACTATTTGTTTGTAAGATTATGAAAATTTTGCAAAATGTGCATCGTATGATTTTCACGTTATCAAATTCCGTAACACTTTTTTGAGGATTCTGATAAAATAAGAATTAAACTGAAAATGTGGATACACTGCCAAATAGAAGTCGAAAAAGAACATTTTATATTTTTTAAAAAGATTTTTACGTCCATTATAAATATTCTTTAAATAATTTCGAACTTTAATATTCCACTCCGAAACACTGCAGAAGACATATTTTACGTTTTAAAATTTATATAAATCACAAATATGATTCTTAATCTCTGAAATTGGTAGTTTCGTTTCATTTTAGGTATTAAATATTGCGAAAAAAATACTTCAGTTGGTTTTTTAAAGTCCTATTTAAAAAAAAGTCATAGACCGAAATTCACAACATCTTGGCAGTACTGACTGAGAAGAAAAAAGACTTTGTTAAAAATATAAAGATATAAATAATATTTATATATCTATATAAATATTTAAATACCAAATTTCAGTTTACGTACTGAAAACCAGCAATTTTAATCATTTGTTTAATTTAAGCTACTTATGCAATAACCGATGTTATACATATAATGTATTTATTTATTATAACGTACTTGATGAAAAAATCGAATACGAAATTTTGTCTACTGTTCAAGATTTCAACGAGAACTTGCTTGCGTGTTCGCGGGTGACCTTGAGCTGTACCGTTCTACCGACGTCTCGGGTCACCACCCCTGTTATTACGCTCGTTATATTTTAATGTTCAATTTCAAATTACGGCATTTTTTGCCTTGAATTATTAAAAGTGACATTGAATGTGACATTCTAGGTATCTTTAGTCAGTGACTAAAGGTACAATAAACATACTTGTTGTTTTAATTTACACAGTGCTAATTACTCATGAACTTCGTAACGTATTCGTATAATACTATTTTCGACATTATTATAAAACCAGCTGACTTTCTTATGTGCAAATTAGCACATTTGGTCCTTCGAGCCGGATAATGTCTAACAGTGCAAAAGTGATTTAGTGCAAAAATTATTAACAATTTTTATCCAGTGTTTTGTCGCCAAGGAATCGAGTGCGTCGGCGCAGAAGCGGGAGGACGCTTGCATCAGGTGAGCAAGTAATTCACCGGCAACGTCACATTGTGCTACGTCACACCGGCTAGGTGTACCCACAGTGCAGTGTACAGTAGCGTGGGCCGAATTACACGAATGTTTCTGAATCGAATCGTAATAGCGCGGAAAAGTTGCTACTCGTAGCTCTGATCGCAATGATTTTTTTTTTAATCGAACCATATCTTCCGGTCGCACATCGCGTTCAAAGTTTCGAAAAATCGTTAAAAATTGAACACGTTTTGGGATTTTTTCTTAGTAAGTTATAATGATCGGATTTCGTTCAAAATCGGTATGTGACCTCTTCTAAATGTCCTTTGACTAAACAAAAACATCCCCCTTCCCGTCCCCCTCTCCTGTAAGGGTGGGAGGAGAGGGGTAAATATCGTAAAAAAGAGACATTTTACGGTCGTTGTTTTCCTCGTGTGAAGTGTGCAGCTCTTCGCCCGCTCCTAGAAACTTTGATACTTATAAGAGCGACTCAAAACGCCCTACCCAACCACCCAACCATAACTCGGGCGTGGTACTTAAAAACTTAATGTATTAAAGTCAGCCTTAGTAGTAAAAATCGGCATTAATTGTCTAGACTTTAGCTTGGATCGGATGAAACCATCCCTGTTCTCCGCACCACACACGGTGGCGGCTGCCTCTCTGACTGCTTTCACAGTCCTCTCTACTGCCTGTGTGTGGTTTGGAAAGGGAAATGTTTCTGGAGGTATTTTAGGGAATTCTTTCTTGACAATGAAGTCACTAATGCAATCTTCATCGTACTCTTCAGGGAGAATAGGAGGAACGGTAAGTTTAACTGCACTCCAGTTAATCATTTCCGTGTAGTCTGTAGCTTTGAAATTAAATTGTGGTACTTTGAATTGTCGTATAGTTTTGTGGTTATCTGTCAGTTTTACTTTCAGGATACGTCTCCACCCAAGTTCTTTGATACCATCTCAAGGATCTGTAATCATTGCAACCAGAAGATTTTCTGGATGGGCAAAATATGTATTGGTTTGGATGACAGTATCAACAACACGCCTGAGATGTTCTGATAAGTACCTCGACAGCTGAATTGCTTTATACAAATGTTTAGGTCCATCTTCAAGAAGTGGGTTTGTCTTTATAGTGAACCACAATGGTGCATAAACTTTCAGTACGAAAGTTGTAATGTGGATTAGCTCTGCTGAAGGTTTTTTTAGAAGATATGAAAAGTCGAAGATACCTATTAGCAGTAGTCAGCCAACGAGAGTGATTCAGAGGCCCTGGTTCACGATTTGCAAGATCTGGATGACAGGTGCCAGAGCTGATAGCTTTACAGATTTCAAACAAGTACTGTTGGTCTTTAGTAAGAATTTTGGTGTCGATTTCAGGAAGATTGCACTCAATTTTCTGGAAGGTACCACAGGCAATTTTTCACAATGTTTTAGAATCTTGCCAATAGTTCCTGAAAAGCCTCTTGGTCCCTCAGTTTTGCCATACAGTTTTTCAACTAAGTGTCTCAAAGGGAGTTCATTGCAGTGTAGAAGGCAAACAGACCACTGAAGAGGTCGTTTAAGGGATAACTATAAAATTCTAATGGCACCCCCTTTCCAGCCAGTATTAGTATTCGTACCATCACTTCCAACGATGCGAACGTCAGATAGGTCGCTACCTTTAGCATTAGCTTCATCAAGGATACTAGAGGCAATATCCTTGGCAGTTTTTGAAATAGGTACAGCGTGACAGAGATAGACGGAGCCTGGTTCCTCAATTACTGAAATGTGCTCCTCTTTCGTGAGCTTTCTATACTTTTTAAAGCCTTTTGTCTCAATTACAAGAGTGTCATATGAGCGCCCATCGAAGTATAGGCCTCTAGGATGTACGTCAGCTTTCTCTAACTGCTCATTCTTTAAGTTACTCCGAACTAGGGACTTCGGGCGTCTTATTTTATTCTTGCTTCGTTTGTTTCAGATATTACGCCCAAGTCGGAGAGAATACTGGAGGCAATATCTGCCGTTGCCCTGTCTGATACGCCGTACCTGTCTCCAGCAAAGACCAGGCTGTAGTTTTAGAAGAACTAGCACCCTCTTGTCTTATTTGTTTTGCTTTTCTTGCCAGCCTCTTTTTAATCTTTTCACTCTCCTTTTGGTCAACTGTTCCTATCTTGCCAATTATGTGATGCTTGCAAGAACATACGTCAAATAAAGTTTTTTAACAGTCATAAATGTATTGTGTGTACTCCTTTTGTTTTTCCAGGTATTTTTTCTCCCTGTTTAACTTAGTGTAAATGGACTCTATATCATCAGCAACGACATTAGATACTGCAGAGAAGCTGACATCCTGTTTTGGACTGGCCGAAGCTAGGGCTAAAGAATATCTAACATGCTGGCAGTGTAGCAAACCATCAGCATGTGAAGGAAGAATCTGTTTGTTCAGACTTTTAGGCGGTCCAAATAAAGGACAATGAAATTTTTGACTGACCGAGCGTCCTCGAGGTCATTGTAAATCAAACTCCTTCTGTAATCAAACCTAAAATGCGACTCGTCACCGTCAGCCCTCGAGAAAACAGCCTCGCTCGCTTTCGACACGTCTCGACTTGTCTGGCTGGCACGTTGCGCTCAGCGGTAAGGCGAATTCCTAGAACCGGCTGCCGCCCACCCAGCTTGGCCATTGGCCAACCCTCGCTGAGGCTCACCTTCCCCCTCCCATCATATTACGGCTGATGTACATTTATGTAAAACTGTTCTCAATATGATATATTTTAATGCTTTTAACGCCTTAGCCGACCTCAACAACGACCGTAAAATGACTCTTATTGCGATATTTCCTCCTCCCCCTCCACCCTTACACGAGAGGGGGATGGGAAGGGGAATCTTTTTTTAGTCTAAGGATATTTAGAAGAGGTCGCATACCGATTTTGAACGAAATCCGATCACTATAACTTACTAAGAAAAAATCCCAAAACGTGTTTAATTTTTAACGATTTTTCGAAACTTTGAACGCGATGTGCAACCGGAAGATATGGTCCGATTAAAAAAAAATCATGGCGAACAGGGCGACGAGTAGCAACTTTTCCGCGCTATTACGATTCGATTCGAAAACTTTAGTGTAATTCGACCCACCCTAGAGTACAGTAGCATCAATCCTACGCGTGGCGATCAGAGCGCGTCATCTTGAATTTCGAACATGATTGTGTAAGTAGAAGGGACGCGCTTCCGTGAGTGCAGTGGTGTGCGGTGCGAACGGTACTCAACGATGCACACACCGAGCCTGTGAACAGGTAAACGGTGCAAACCGGTAAGTGACTATATTATCGGTGGGGCTATAGACAACTGTTACGAATGTTATAGCGCCAATAAGGGACAATACTTTCGCTGCGAGCTGTCAACTTACGAACAGCACGTGTATCTTTCGCGTCATCTTTTCCTTCGAGTTTCTTTCCTTTTTTTCAATTGGTAACGATGTTGTCTTTTGCTCAGTATGTTGCATTTTAAAGGTATATGCAACTCCATTACTAATTTAAAAATGCTTGGTGTAGAAAAAATAAATAATAATGCAATGAAGGCGCGATTGGACTCTTTAGAGAAAACGTGGACGAAATTTGACGCAAATAATATCATGATCACGGACAAAATTGGAAATTCGGAGAACGATTATTTTATATTAAAACTTTTTTCTCAAGCGGAGGAAAAATACTTAGCCTCAAAGGCTTATTTAATTGATTACCTTGATCATTTTGAATCACAAGGTAGGTGAGGACCAACTTTTGCCAAAGGTATAAAAACTGCATTATTTAACGGTCAGTTTGACACGATTAACTAGGTATGACAACAATAGAGTGTTAATAAATAGTTATTTGGCAAAACTATTCAATGTGCCAGTGATGTCCAGGGAAAGTGCGTCAGAGCTTCGTTCATTGTTGAACGACTTCATTGAGGCCGTAGGAGCATTGGCTTCTTTGAAGTGTCCAACCAACAAGTGTGATGACCTACTTGTTTACATGCTTGTTCAGCGTTTAGACACTACGACTCGAAAATCATGGGAGGACAGCTTAGGGGCTTTGACTGCACAGCCGAATACGAAGCCTTACATACTTTTTTGGTGGGCAAAGTGACCACGTTGGAAGCTGTTGAGAATTCGGAACATGGTGTCACCAATACGTCCAAGGTATCATCAGGCAACAACAAGGGTAGTAAAAAGGGAACCTCCAACCATGCTCACAATGCCGTATTAAAGTAAGGCATTTGTTACTTTTGCTCTAGTAAGCATATGGGTTTTGCTTGCCCTAATTTCTGTTCGAAGACTATCAAGGAGCTGAAAGACATGGTGAGACAAAATAAGTTGTGTTTAAGCATATGCTTAATACATGTAGTTCTACCAAACGTTGTCAGCATTGTAACGGGATTCATCATACAATGCTCCATTCTACCTCACATGAAACCAATTCCTATTCCAAACCACCTGAACTATCATTAGCTCTTCCTGCTCCTACGAATCAATATCCTTCCTCCACGCTCAATCCGAATAGATCAATTTTTACTAATTTGACTAAGAACTCTGCAGCTGAAATCACTTCTCACTTGTCACAACCAACCATATGACGAAACGGGGCAATGTTCCTGGCAACGGCTCTTGTAAATACCGAATAATCAGATGGAGGGCGCCACCATACCAGAGTTCTACTAGACCAAGGGGCTCAGGCTTCCTTTATTTCGGAATCACTGATACAGCGACTTCGGCTACCTCGTCAATCAGCGATCATTACTGTTTTAGGTGTTGGAAGTCATCGATCCTGAGGTAACATTTTTAGTCAAGGCCATAGTCGTGTCTCGGCTCACCTCTTATATTCCACCTGATGGTCTTGTCATAAAGGATTGGCATCATTTTAAGCGTTTGAACTTAGCAGACCCCTTCGTACACGGGGCCGCCGCCCCCCCCCGGCCTGGGTCGGGGGGGGGGGGGTTCCGCTGGAGATGATTCTCGGGGCGGATGTTTACGCTTACATCCTTGAGGAGGGATTAAGGAAAGGAGAACTGGGTACTCCGACCGCTCAACAGACATTGTTGGGTTGGATATTATCGGGACTCATGTCAAATGAGTCAGTTTCAGGCCAATTTTTGATCGTGGGTTTACAAAGCACGGTAGACCACGAACTCTTATCGTTGTTTCACAGGTTTGTTGTCCAGGAGGACATACCTGCAAACTTGTCTCGATCTAGTATGGCCGAGGATGAGTGTGAGAAGCTGTTTGTCTCCACTTATCAACGAACGAGTGAAGGTCGCTATGTCGTGCGCCTTCCACTCAAAGATCGCTCAATGGAATCGGGCAATTCTCGAGCGGCCGCTCAACATGCTCTTTTTCAGATGGAGAGACGTTTTCAGAAGGACCAGAACTGCGTAAGACGTACGCGCATGTCATCGAAGAATACATGCAAATGGGTGAGATGGAATAGGTTACGGAGGTCATCAAACGGAATTGGCTGATGTAATTCTCCGATGACGGAAATATGCAGTCGTTTTTACAGCGGACATCGAGAAGATGTTTCGTCGTATCTAGATTCATCAGGAGGACCACACCTTCCAGAAACTGCTCTGAAGATCGTCTCCAACTGGCTGAGGATGAGGGTGACGCATACCCTGTTGCTACTGATCTCTTAAGGGAAGAGATTTACCTGGATGATGTTCTTTCAGGTGCCGATTCATCGGAGGAAGCTCGAGAAAAGAGTCGACAGGTCGACTCATTGCTAAGCGCAGGAGGTTTCACTCTTAAAAAATGGCTGTCAAACCAAGAGGATGTTTTGGAAGGAATTCCACCTGAATTCAGAGAAACATCTGCTTCTTTTTCTTTTGATCAGGATCCCACTTTCAAAGCATCGGGGATCTTGTGGCAACCAACTTCTGATTGCTTCCGTTTTCAGATTCAACCACCAACAGAGCTGACTGTGGTGACTAAGAGGGCTGTTTTCTCTTAGATTGCTCGTATCTTCGATCCGATCGGATGGTTGGCTCCGGTAGCAGTCCGGGCCAAAGTTTTCATCCAGAGTCTGTGGGCTCTTAAACTGGATTGGGATTGATCTGTGCCTGACTATGTCAGGACCTGGACGAAGTTCCGCAAACAACTACCGGAACTATCAACACTGACCATCCCGCGACGGGTGGGTTGGTCGTGTGCGAGCTGCACGGCTTTGGCGATGCGTCGGATAAAGCGATAGGAGCAGTCGTTTATTTACGGGTCGAATTGCCCAATCAGGAAACTTTCGTCATACTTGTGATGGCAAAAATGAAGGTCGCACGGAAAGGGGAAACTTCGATTCCCAGGTTGGAGCTGTGTGCGGCCCTTCTTTTGGTGCGTACAATGGCTCACGTCAGATCGGTTCTTGGGTTGTCTCGTTCAGTAGGTTGTCATTTATGGTCCGATTCTGCCAACACTCTCGATTGGATTCGAGGACATCCCCTGCGATGGATGACATACATTTCCAACCGAGCGTCTGAGATTCAGACTACTTTACCGGAGGCTAGATGGCGACACGTTCCAGGAGTGGACAACCCAGCCGACTGCACTTAAAGAGGAATATTACCTGCGCAATTGGAAGATTATCGAATTTGGTGGCAGGGGCCATCTTGGTTGGCCCATCCATCGGATTGTTGGCCCAACATTAAGGATAATATGGACCCTTCGGTCAATCGAGAAGAGCGGAAGGTAGTACACTCTGCCGCCTTTGGACAAGAACCGCCTTGGCGGCTTCTAAATAAGTTCTCATCGTTGACGAAACTGTTGAGGGTTACTACCCTTTGTCTACAATTCGTAGAACGACTACGTAAAAAGGTTATGGATAAGTCACCTTGTCATCTTACGTCTGCCACACTGTAAAAAAAGTTGGTGTGAATTTACATCCTGCGACGATGGAAATAATTCGATCGGTGAAATACATGCAGGACGTACACTTTCCGTCGTCGACCGTGAAATGACGTACGGGTCGTAAATCATCACAAAAATTATCAGATGAGCCACTGTCCGAAATCTCGTTGAATTTTGTGTTCAGCTTTTATAATCGAAAAGATATTTCGAGGTTTAGTTCGGTTCAATATTTTTTTTATCTTTGACTTATTCATAATGATTCCTGATTGATAAATTTCCCTGACTTTACTCTGATTTGCAGGTTTTCTCTCACCTGTGGTCAGCTTGCTACTATTCACAACTGTTCACAGAGGTGAAAATATTTTAGAGCTATTTTCTGTATTTATGTAAGGGAGAAAATGGAATGTAACCACTTGACAATCGCAAAATTTATCAATCAAAGCGACATAACGTGCAAAACAACGTAAACAAGAATGCAAACGAACGAAATGCGTACCCATTGGTAAGAGGCCGTTCGGGCGTCTCCGGAACTCATCGTTTGGCACGAATTACTCTCGCTAGTCGCGAATGGTCCAAATTTACGTCCTGCACATAATTCTGCGGCGTTCGTCCTCGCGGACTTACTCCCTCTCCATAGAAAAGCACATATCGTCAAAATTTACATACACTTTCGTAGACTTAAAGTCCCAAGTAAATTTATCACCTTACGTAAACTTACTATGTCCCACGCCGATCAAATAATTTCCATCATCGGACGTAGTAATTTTACAGTCGACTGCAAATAGAACAACCTTCGTTCTATTTTCACATTGTTACCTGAAGTTAAATCACACTAGATTGCAAGTAAGTACTGTAGTATCGTAAATTAATCAGGTTATACACTGTAATTTAAAAATACATTGCACGTATAATTACTAGCTGATTGTAAAAATCTCCAAAGCTTTTTTTACAGTGCATGCTTGATTTGGCTCTACGGCGTTCGATTGGACATACACGACAAGAGTATTTTTCGAGGACATTCGTAGGGTTCAAAAGGGTCATTCTGTGGCAACAGGTAGTCCGTTATTTAAACTTTTATCTTTCTTGGATAAGGAGGGCTTGTTGAGACTTGGAGGTCGTTTATCGCATGCCGTCCTCGACTACGATGAGCGTTGCCGGTACATCCTTCCCAATGTCTCTCCAATGTCAGTTCTAATCATTCGCAATGCACATCAATTCATGATGCATGGTGGCCCTCAACTGACACTCTCATATCTTCGGAGAAGATACTGGGTCTTATTGGGGTCGTTCTGTGGCAAAACGGATGTTGAGTCGTTGCGTCACTTGCGTTCAACATCGAGCACTACCTTGTACTCAGGCAATGGCTCCTTTACCGTCCTTTAGGGTTAATGAAACTACGAGGCCTTTCGCTGAAGTCGGTTTAGATTACGCTGGTCCAGTCTGGATACGTACTTCGGAAGAACGCGGTCACAAGACCTACAAAAGATACATTGTCATCAACGGCATCAACGGAAGCGAAATTTGCTCAGTACTTCACTGGCCACCGAATTGAGTGGAAGTTCAACCCACCAGCAGCTCCTCATTTCGGTGGGTTATGGGAAGCAGCTGCTCGCTCAGTGAAACAACATTTAGGGTAATCGATGATACTACCCTCACATACGAGGAAATGTCTACTTTTCTCATACAGGTGGAAGCCTGCTTGAACTCACGGCCGATACAATCTATGACGTACGACGCGAATGATTTGGTGGCCTTGACTCCAGCGCATTTTCTTATCGGATCTTCGATACAGATGGTTCCTGAGCCTTCACTTGTGGAGGCTAAACTTACACTGTCAACACAATGGTAGTTGCTGACCCAGATGTACCAGACCTTCTGGAAGAGATGATCTACTGAGTATCTACACGAGTTGCAAACTTGATCGAAGTGGCAAAAACAGATGCCTCCTGTCAAGATCGACGATCTTGTTCTTGTACTGCGGGAGAACATATCGCCTACGAAGTGGCCTTTGGCCAGAGTAACTCAGGTTCATCCGGGGTCGGATGGTCAGATACGCACGGTATACTTGAAAGTTGCGACAGATCAATTAATTCGACCTGTCGTAAAACTTGTCAAACTTCCTGTTTCTGTTTCAGATTCCACCTGGGATATATTAATTTTTTTTTGTTCACCATCACTTCTCCCAAAATGGGCGCATACTTCTTGAGGTTTACTACAAGTACTTGCCACGTTCCACGAAGGATGTTATCTTCTGGGTATTCGTGACATGTCACGAAGGTGGCCGTAATCTTCAAGATTTGAACGAGAACTTCCTAGCTTAAGCGATCGAGGGTGACCTTGAGCTGGTGCACGGGCCTGGGTCTCTTCGTTCACCTGCGCGTCCTCTGGACAAGTGTACTTAGGTACGACGGGAGGAGGCTCAGTACCGTTCTACCCACGTCCGGGGTCACTACCCCTGTTATTACACTCGTAGTATTTTAATGTTCAATTTAAAATTATGGCATTTTTTGCCTTGAATTATTTAAACTGTATCAATGGTGAATGTGACTTTCTAGGTATCTTTAGTCAGTGACTAAAGGTACAATAAACAGACTGTTGTTTTAATTTACACAGTGTTAATTACTCCTGAACCTTTTCGTAACGTATTCGTATAATACTATTTTCGAAATTATTATAAAACCAGCTGACTATTTTAAGTGCAAATTAGCACATCTACATTTGAAAAGAAACCACGTTTCAAAATTACAAAATGTTAGATCTAAATACAATCAGTTAGGTGTTAAGGTTAATTCCAGATAATTATTTTTATTCTACTCAAATAATTTAATTCATTAATATTTGTATCATTATTGTTATACCTTGCCCCTCTGCGATATATTAATTGAATAATTATTTTCGGGGAATGTATATGTTTGAACTTAATATTTACGTCTAAAACCAATTAAGTTCAACGTTTTCTCTAGTACTTATTACTTTAAAAAATTTCAAAAACCATAAAAATCATTTTCTTGTACACGAAATTGCGAGAAAATTATTTTCATCGCGAAAAATAAACAATTTTTAACTTTTTTCTATGCATCATTTTAAACCTTGCCCAAGCGCAAAAGTGGCGCCACCACTCGGCCAAGGTCAACTCTCATGACACTTTGTTTCTACAGGCCTCCAAAGGCATACCACGGGGCTGGTTATACTTGCCGGTAAAATCCAATATAATCTTCGTCTTCATCAAGAACGTCACGTTTCCTATTTTTCCTTCTTTTACAGACAGAAAAGAAATGCTTCTGGCATTCTGCTCAATTTTGCACAAAGAGGTGAAAATGATTTTTCAATTCCTGTGTATAACTCGTTTGCAGTTTTGTCGTCCTATGACCAATTATTGGCGGCGGCGTGGGGGGGGGGGGGGGGGGGGGGGGGGGGGGGGGGGGGGGGGGGGG
>CAKNYM010052155.1:337243-427266 GCA_932195095.1 Andricus curvator | reverse complement strand
CCCACAATATTTTTTTAAATTATCAATTATCGAACTGAAAATTCATTCACATATATTCAATATTATGTATCACCAATTTAAAGTCACAAAATACAGAAAATCACTTAACCGATTCTTTTTCAATTTAAACACCTCATTATTTATATCTGCACATTAGTGGCCATCGATGAATTACGTTACACATTTATTCCAAATTTTTTCCCTCACTATGTAAAAATTCGTAACAAAATAGTTTGGAACACCCCCACCTATGTTACGTAATGTTTCCAAAATATTTCCATTAGAAAAATATTTATCAAACACTTAATTTTTTACATTTCTTTTCACAATTAGGTATAGAATACAAATTAATTATTATTTTTTAAATATTACCCCCATAAATCTATTTTTTAGGGTCCCAAAAAAGAAAAAAACCCATAAGGGAAAAATTGTGTTTCACGAGTTTTTGGCGATGATTATGATTTTTTGCGGTTCTTTTAGTACAAATATTTTCGAATACATGGAATATTACCTTATACTGATAATTAGCTGTTCAAATAATTTTTTCAACCAATTTATTATTGTTATTAGCAATTTTATCTTAAAATAGAGTTAGAAAGTCGTGGCTTTTCCCGAATTTTTCAACTTATTTTCAACTTGTATAATAAGTGTAATGAGTATCATAAGTATAATAAGTTTAAGATATAATTATCTAAACATATTATTATTGTTTACAAGTATCTTCTTTTATAGTAATGCTAGATAGGTACAGTTTTTTTCTGAAATTGGTAAGTTTTGTCCACTTTTTACTTAGTGAGATAATAATTAATGCAAGTTAAGAAAGCTAATTGTTTTAACAATTTATTATGGTTTATCACTATCTTCTCTCAGAGTCATGCTAGGAAAGTTCGCGTTTTTCTAAAATTTTCAGCTTTCCTTTGGCTTTTTAGTCAGGAGCCAATAATATGTAATAATATTATTATTAATATAAACAAAAAGACTCTCAATAACTACTTCGAGCCAAATCTACATTTAAAGAATCCATATGAAAAATTTGAAGAATATTTCAAATATCTGTTTTATTTCAGAAAAATATATTCACAGAGAAAGAGATTGTGTAAAAAATGATTCGCTCAAATGTTCATTTAGTGTTTATTCATAACTCAAAAACCAAAGCAAAGTTTAAATTTTTCAGAAAAAACCACAAATTTCCAGCAATTATCTAATAGAAGATATGTATAATCAATAATAAATTTTTTAAACAATTATGTTTAATACTTGCACTAATCATTACCTCATTGATTGAAAAGTTGATAAAAAGTGAAAAATATCAGAAAAACCGCAACTATCTAGCATTACTGTAAGAGAAGATAGGTGTAAAAAATAATAGTTTGTTTAAACAATAATGTGTGTTAAATTGGATTAATTTTGACCCCGCTCTTAGTGAAAAGTGGACAGAACGTTAAATATTTCAGAAAAAACCGCAACATTCCAGCATTATTGAAAGAGAATATTATTAAAAATAATAATGAATTGATTAAACAATAATTATTATTGACATGAATTCATGACAAACTCATGCGAATTGAAAAGTGGACAAAAGATGGAAAATTTGAGAAAAACTACAACTTTCTAGCATTATTCTGAAAGAATATTGTTATAATTAATAATTATTATTCATAATAATATTTTTTCACAGTTATTTCTTAATTAGAGTGAGATAGTAACTGATTGAAGTTGACAAAAATTGTTAAAACAATTTATTATTATTTTTAATAATATTCTCTCTGAATAATGCTAGAATGATGCGGTTTTTTCAGAAATTTTCATTTTTCTTGTCAACTTTTCACTTTAAGAAAGGTAAAAATAATCAGATTTAAAACACATAATTGTTTCACTTTCTGAAACTGAGATCTGAAAACAAGGAAGTAAGTATTACCGGTTTTTTCAAGTTATGTAAATATAATTTTCGTACGATTCTTGATAAAATTCATAAAGATTTTCAAAGATTTCAGATGTGTCGAAAAATAATGTAGAAAATTTGACAGAAATTCTTTTCATTTTACAGGATTTAACCAAAATTTTATGGAAAATTGGGTTAGTTTCGAACGTATTTAGGACTTTTACAAATTGGCAAGAAATTTAAAAATATTATATAAATTCTCGAAAAACCCAATTTTTTACTTATGGGGTTTTTTGGGACCCTATGAAATGACTCATTGGGGGTGATATTAGAAAAGTAATTATTTATTTGTGTTCTATAGTTAATTGGGAAGAGAAATGTTGAGTTTCAACTCAATTTACCTAATTTTGACGATTCTAAATAAGATTTACAAAAACGTCTTTTTTTCTTACGGGAAATACGTGTTAAACTTCATGGAGCTTAGGGAACCTCTCAATGTCTTTTTTCGAAATGAAAAAACGCAGTAATGTTTGCAAAATGTTTTAAAAAAATGGGATGACTGAAAAATCCCGAAAAAAAACTCTACACTGAAATTCTCGAAAAACAATATATTCGGAATAGAAAGTTCCAGAAATTTTAAAATTGCCGAAAATTAAAAATTCCAAAATTGAGAAATTCCAGACAGTTTCAAAAATTACCGCCGAATATAAAGGAATGAAAAATCATTTAAATAATAAATACAAAATTTGGACATGAAATAAAAGTACTTTATATAAATTATTATATTATTATTCAAATTTTCTTAATTTTACAGTGACAATTTAACAATATCGAATATTTCATAATGTCGAAAAGAAATCTGGAAGATTTTTCAAGGCAATTTTTTTTATTTCGTAAGATTATTCCAAATTTTAGAAATAATTGAAGTCAGTTTGAAAGATATTTAGGAATAAATTCAGGAATATTTAGGATATTTTTAAAGAGATTACAAATATTTTGAAACATTGAAAGATTTGTCAAAAATAAAATATTTTTAAATTTTTTGCTAACTTGTAGAAGTCCTAAATATCTTTGAAACTGACTCGAATTTTTCATTTTGGTAAAATCCTGTAAAATAGAAAAATTTTCTAATTTCTTTGTCGACAGATCTGAAATCTTAAAAAATTTCTTTGAGTTACATCGTGAATCTTAGGAAAATTGTATTTATTACTTGAAAACGGAAATTGATATTTAATCCCTTTTTCTTAGACGTTGAATATACTTTTAATTTAATTCCAGTGCTGAAAATATTTAAACAAATAAATATTTATTAGAAGTTTTTATTTTGTATCAAAAATTATTTTTTTCACCCAAAGCGTACAACTTGCCCGATTTATGATGCTAGTTAAGGTAAATATTGCAAGATGAAACAGATTAAAAGTGTAAAGAATTTATGTTTTTTTATTTTGAAGACGCAATTTGTAAATATGCTGCGTAGTGCGATATAGGATCATGTGACTTAGTTTATTGACAAATTGCACAATATTCCTTCTTCTTATATCAATAACGCTGAGAATTTGAAACAATCATGTTCTTTTATTAAACTTTCCTCTTTGCCACGTTTTTCATTTCAATAACATTATTTTAATCAAGCCCTAAATAATTAATATATTTTGACTCTGAACTTAGCAATTACATGAAGGAGAGCGGGTTTAGTAGGGTACTGCGGTTACTTTGACGAATTTTATTTAAATTAGTAGCTCATATTTTCAATTCATTAATACTGATTATGCATTTTTCCAATAAATAATAATGCATAATAAGTGCTAATGAAATTTACTATAAAACGAGATCAGACAATCTTTTCAAATTTTTGATCAAATCACCTAACCTTATATTTTTAACTACACAATTGTTTAGAAAATCAAAGTACTTCTCAGAAGGGTTAAGATATTTTTACTTCCCAAATAGTTTATCGTCAAGTATGTAGAAAAGTAGATCACCAAATCTAAGGGAGTATTTAGTAAATAGTGCAAAACGCGATAAACTTGAAAAATATTGAATGATTTTTTGGGTGGCAGTAATTTCAGAAATGGTGAAAAATTATGTTTTTATCGATGTTTTTTTAAATACCCTAAAATCTTTCAAATTCTTACAAATCCTTTCAAACAATTTGCATCATATTAATATCTCTTCAAACCTTTTAAAGGCCTCAATTTTCATGAATAAATTCTTTGAAATTTCGTCAACATTTTATAAATACTCTGGAAACCACGTGAGCGCAAATGAAATTTGGTGATATTTCTTGCAATTCCTTGATATTTTTAATTCTCATTAAAAATCCTTGGATGTCTTTAGACTGCTTAAAAATATTTCCAATCCTTTGCAATCCCTCGAAATGTTTTTAAGCTCTTGAATTCCCTCAAATCTTTAGAAATAACTTAAAATATTTGAAAATCTCTTCAAATTTAGTGAAGTTAAATGAAATCTGATGATTTTAATTGAAATTGCATGAAATTTTTTCAATCTCTTGAAACTTCCCTCAAATCCTTTAAAATAGCCTAAAAAATTGTCAATCCTTTGAAGTCTTTTGAAATACCTTGAAATTTTTTATAGCTCCTGAAAATTCCTTGGAATCTTTTGAAAATACCCTAAAATATTTCAACTTCTCTGAAATCTCTTCAACCTCATGAAATCTATTGAAATTCCTTGGAATATTTGAAAATCTTTGAAATGCGCTAATACCGTCCTCACTTTTTGTGAATACATTTTTCTTTAATTTCAATTAAAATATTACGAAATCACGTGAAATTACATCAAATTTGATACTTTTTTTAACCTCATTGAGAGCCTTTAACATCCTTAAAAATTACTCGAAAATATTTTAAAATGCAGTGTGTTGCGTTGAAATTTCTTTGAAATATTTGGAAATCCTCTTAAATTCCTTGGAGTCTTTTTAAATATCTTAGCTTCGTCCCATAACTTTAAAAATGTGGAATGATCTTTCAGGTAGCAGGAAATTATAAAATTGTGAAAAAACTTCGTTTTTGTGGATATTTTTTCACAGAATGATGGGAACAAAATCAAAACACAAATCTACCGATATGAAGTCTTTATAACCTTATTACAATATTTTATGGTGAAATTTCTAAGATTAAAGTTATATGCTATAATTTTGGATAGATTCATGTCCTGTAAGGTTGATTTTTCAAAAATATTATATGAGAGTATTGATTCACCCCCCCCCCTCCCCCTTCCCACTGTCAAAGCTCATGAAATTTTCTCGAACCCCTTTTCCCCAAAAAGGCTGTTACATAATAATGGATAGCCCCTTAAACGAAATTTAACTGCCGAAATATTTTGGAAATCATTTTTCCCTATATTTGCAAAGCAAAAAAATAGCTTAAACTTCAATATTCCAAGAATATCTAAAATAACATAATCACTTTACAGATAGTCTTCGCAGATAAGTTAGAAGAATCTATTTTAGAATCAAGAGCCCAATCAGATCGTAAACTTACTGAAGTCGATAACAAACCATACAAATATGTTAATGTAAGTAGACAACAATAATTGTTGATTCCTAAATATTTGTTGAATCAAAAAAGTTTTTAAAAAAATGTTATAGTTTTGTTTTTCTTTCTCACTAGGATGTAGCTTATAGTGTACAGAAGAAAAAATTACGCTCGGACCAAATAGTAAACAAATGTACGATATTAAATGAAAAACGACCAGCAAACAGTTACATAGAAAAAAGAGAACAATGCAGCCAGTGTTATCGTGAAGTCAAAAACACTAAAGATCTTAAGGTACTTGAAAAAATATTATTTATAATCTATTTCAAACACAATATCGACGCCTCGGCGAAATAAGGTGTTCGTTCCGAATCTCCTTGCAGAAGTTGATGGTTCAGAGTTTGTTCGAAAAAGGCTTTCGTTCATCAAAGTATTTTATTCTTGAAATTTTGCACTGGTACCACTGACGTAGGGTTTCGAACTTTTTACAAAGTAAAGTTTCCCTTTTTTATTAAAATGAGTTTTCTGTGAATCTATAAAGTTAAGTCAGACTTAATTTTTCTGCGATTTAATGAAACCGAACGATAGATAGCGATTCAAATTCACGATAAAGGTAATTCCGAAATAATATGAATCAAGATTAATCATGTCGAATTTTCTTTCTGAATTAATGCAATTCTTAGTTTATTCTAAGCAGAAAATAAAATATCGAAATAGAATATAATACATTTTATAAGTGAATCGATCTTTAAATTTTGAAGAATCCTTCAACCATTTTCTTTACAAACAATGGAAATATAAGCGGGAAACTTGCGTAAGTCAAAAAAATCTTCGCACAGTCGTTAGAAAGCTTCAGTCGGAACTGAGCTTAGCTTCACATCACTACAGTGGATTATGGTATTATTTTATTAAACTTTACTATCAACAAAATATTAGCAATGGAAGGTAGGTAACATTGATATCATCTGATTCTTTGTAAATTTTATTCATTATATATAAATATAGACGTTTATAGCCAGGACGTTTAGACGCTGGACGTTTAGGCGCGAGACATTTAGGCGCGAGACATTTAGGCGCCAAGACGTTTAGGCGCAACATGTTATGTTATGTATGCTACCTGAAAGTAAAAAAATTACCTAAAAATTATCCAGATTCTTTTTTCAAAATTTTGGAAATATTATTAAATGTTCTATGAAAATTAATTTTTCAATAAAAAAATGATTATTAGTTTTTTTAGGAATTTTTCAAGATAATAAAATTATTACTAAAGTTCTGAAAAATTTTCGAATGATTTTTTTTTTAATTTTTAAGAGAATATTTAAGAAGATTTCAAAACAAATTTTAATGTACAAATTAATATTTCTACCTTAAAATTGCTTGAAATGATATCATTCTGAAAGTGTATACATTTTTCGAATCACTCTTCAATTCATAGCATTGAAAATGATAGCGTGGATTTCTACTTTTTTTTAAATATTTTAACTGCACAATGTACAAAAGTTAAAATCTTGCTGTTTAACTGCTTTTAATTCCAAAATTTTCAATTGAAAAGTTTTAAAAGTTTTCATTTTACACGCTAAAGTTATCAAGCGTTTGAATTAACATTTTTTAAAGCTTTCATTTTGAAAGTTTAAGATCAAAAAGTATTACACTTTGAGTGTTTTAATTTGCGGTTCAGTTTTTTAACTTCAAATTAAAAAATTTGTGATTTCAAGAGTTCGAATGTTTTAATTTCAATGACCGTGATCAATTCTTTCAAAATTGTTCAATTTTTATTTGCAGTCAAAAACTTGTTCTTTTTCGTCCTAGGACGACAAATATTTAGAACATTGCAATGACATATATGGTGACCAATCGGTCGCTATATATTTGAAAAAAACTTCAAACGTAAGGTTTTTTATTTTTGTGATAACGATTATTCATTATTGTCTTTTAATTTCCAACTTGTGATACCTCAGGGTTTACTTTGATCAAACCGCTTGGCGCCTAAACATCCTGGCGCCTAAACGTCCCGCGCCTAAACGGCGGTGTCCTAAACGTCACGTACCCGAACCAACACCTTTTTCAAGCAGATTTGGAACGAACACTTTATTTCACTCAGGCGTCGATGTGTGCTCTCTTCCAATCCAGTTTTATATATCTATTGATATAGTGTTGAACGTTTATTATATATATATTGTTAAATGTTGATTTTTTTCATTTTTTTTTCAACTTTACCTTGTTGTGTTAGAAAAGTCTATAATATCATGAAAAATATTTTCAATTCTTGAATATTTCTATCTATACTTGATATACCTTAAAAGAAGGTTTTAAACATTCTAGTGCGTCTGAACAAAATTCTCAAATTTATAGGAATTATGAGCATACACGAAATATTCAAAAGATCAATAATTGGGTTGATTTATACTCGAAAATTTAATGTAATTATAAAAAAAATATTTTTTCGTTTAAAGACTGCTGAAAACTGCTGTAAAAAACAAATTGACGCATTGGAAAAAGAAGCAAATTCACAGCTTGCTATAGCTAAGAAATGCATTGCAGACATAACTAAAAAATGTAATAAATCTGCAACCGACTGCCGTAAAGTGGCAAAAGAGATAGACGACGCTTTAAAGGTGTTGGACGAAGCCAATAGTAAGAATCCCGAAAATTCAGAAAGTGACTAAAGTAACATGACCAAAAAGGTATAAATTACAACTGTATAACTATACAACTTGTATTGAAATCAATAAAAAATTTGAAGCATTAAATTAATAAAATTGACCATCTTTTCAATCTCCAGTTGTTAAAAAATTTGCCCTGTTGCGTCAACTACGTTGACCGTCGTTTTTTTAATTATATGTAAAATAATAACCGATTTTTATTTATCATTTTATATTATTAGCAATACATTGTTAAGAAAGCGCGTTTCTTTTAAAAATTCCGCATAATTTACTGTGTACATTTACTTAATGCTGTTCGTAATTTAAAATGGAAGATGCTTGAAAAAAAGAAATTATTATAATATTAAACTCGTCTAAGCGTGAAAATATATTCCAAAATTTCAGAAATTTTCCAATATTTATCTTGGTTCTTATCAGGTGATCTTTGCAAAAATTACTGATTTTCATTGGAAAAAAGTATCATTGATGATTAATCATCATTCACCAAATAATATAATTCTATGTAAAAAGTGGGTAGGACAATAATTGTTTTGCACGCATAGCACAACCAAGAACAACTTTTAGATTTTTTAAATTCGCATTTTGAAAACTTTTGGATTTAAAAAATTATTTTGAGGAAAAAACTAGATTTTCACCAAAAAATATGGACCTAAGTGTAAAAGAGTATACGACAATAATTGTTTTGCACGCCTAGCACAACCCAGCACAACTTTCAGATTTTCGCAAATGGCCTTTTCTACATTTTTGTTTGCACAAACCTAGCACAATTTAGCACAATTTTTTGTTGGAAAAACAAAATGACGGTAATGGCCCTAAAAAGTTTTTTTTATTCTAGCTCAAATTTTAATTTTTTCAAAAAAATGTTTACGGCGCAATAGAGCAAAATTCAGCACAACTTTTGTTTTTTCGAAAAAACAAAATGGCGGTGTCAACTTCTTGGACATGTCTGAAAGATATTTAGGAATTTTAGAAGTTTTGAGGGGATTGAAAATATTCAACAATCTTCTCGAATCTTCTCGATAAATCTAGAAAAATTAGAATTTTTCATTTTGTATTAAAAATTCATCTCTTTTTGTAGAAAGTTCATCTGTTTTTATTAAAATTTAAATTGCAATCTTTTTGAATTTTCTCGAGAAACCTTGGAAAATTACGAAGAAACTTAAAAAATATATATATTCATGCGAAGCTTTTAGTTTCTATATAAAATTATGTTTCCCTTCAAATTATGATTTGCAAAAATTTTTGTTTTCTTTTGACTGAAAAATCTTTTTTGGTTGAAAATTCGTTGTTTTTTTTTTTTTTTTTTGATAAATTCAACTGTTTTTCATTTAGAATGAAAATATTTCAAGTTGTAATATCAACATTTTTTTCGATGAAAAAACTCAATTAGTCTCAATTAGGGAAAATTAACTAATGAAATCAGTACTAAGAATTTCAACTGATAAATTAGTTTTTTTTTTTAATTTCGTTGATTGAAATAGTCAAATACATTGTAACAGTCTCACTTATACTCAAATATTAGTTTTCAAAATTTCAAATAATGATTTTACTCACTAGGAAAAAAATCCTAAAAATATCTTGTCAATTTAGAAAAATACTACTAAAATTACATTCAAAATAAGACACAGAACTTCAAAAAAATTTTTGTTATTTTTAAACTTATTCCAATTTTTCGAAAACATCGAATTTTGAAGTATTCTTGCAAACTATTCTCGCAAAAAGTCCTATTATAAAGATAAACATTTTAATGTTATTGTCCTTAACCAAAACTGAATTATTCGCAAGCAAAATGTTTCATTTTTGACCAAAAAAAAGATGAAATTTCTACCAAAATAGTTGAATTTTCAACTAGAAAACATTTTTCAGTCCAGAATATTCTATAAAAAAGTTGAAATTTTCCACCCGAAAATATGAATTTTCAACAAAAAAGTTGATTTTCAACCGAATAATTTAATGTATAACAAATTATTAAGTTTTCAAGCCAGAAAGATGAATTCTCAACAAAAAATGTAATAGCCGATGTTTCAACCAAAAAAAAGATTAAAATATTAAATCGCAAGCCAAAAAGATTAGTTTTCTACAAAATTGTTGAATTTTCAACCCGAAAATATGAATTTTTGACCCAAAAAGACGAGTATGTGAATGATAACATTATATTTTTTAATTTTCAAAATTGGGCTGCATTCACATATAGTCAAGTAAACGACTAGATTTTTTTTCAACTTTTCTGGATATTTTCTAGACATTAGGAGGAGCAGAAAGTTGACCTTCGAAATCTAGACATGGTCAACAGTGATTTTTCCAGATTTGTTGCTCTCACAAAAACAACAAAATTTTTATCGAGATACAACAAATGTCGTTAAATAGGCCAAAAAATTTTGAATCACCTTTGCTGAATGCGAACTCAGTAAATTTTATTTTACGAAAATAGAGCCAGTTTTCCCCGTGTCAGGACAAACATTTTTAAAAAATGTTTGTAGATATTTCATTAGTAGAAGGATGAATATTATATTAAACAACCTATGTCATATATAACAAAAAGTAAGACATTTTGGCTGGTTTTTTACATTTTGTAATTATTTTTTTGTAAATCACAATATGAATTCGACTTTTTTCCTATTTATCATGTACCAGTTGGTACCGTGACAAATTAGATGTTTTTATATTTTGCGGTTTTAAAATTCGAAAAATGAACCAATCTCGTTGAAATTTTTCATAAATTGTTCAAAAGTATTTTCTGTTGGTATATTGAAACGATCGAAGAAAGTTTGACTTCTTGATTTCGTTTTTTTTTTTCGAATTCTCAGAAGTTTTTTTATAGTATATTTACATAGTTCGCATTCAAAATTTTTCTGTAATAATTTAAATATCGAGTTATGACACGCAGTTTGGGTCGTGATTCGAGCCAAATCAAAATTTAAGTTGTCACAAAAAAATGTAAAAAAATTTAAAATTTCAAGTTCTTTGATTTGAAACCTTGGTAAAAATATTTAAAAAAATATATTCAATATATATTAAATATTTCAAGTAATCGAAAAGTAATTTTTCACTAATCTTCAGGGACCGTCCATAAACGATTATTTTGCATTCTTTCGCATTTATTGCCAATAATCCTTCGTGTTCGTTTAGTGAACTTTAAGCAAAAAGACGACTTTTTAATCTATAACAATGATATTTTAACAAAACAGTTCAATTTTCGACCAAATAAATTATTTTTCTGCCAAAATAGTTGATTTTTCAACAAAAAATATGAATTTTCAAAAAAAAAATTAATTTACAACCAAATAGTTTAATTTTCTACTTAATTGTTGAATTTTCAAGCAAAAAATACCAATTTTCTACGAAGCAGTTGAATTTTTAATCCAAAAATATGAAATTCAAACCAAAAAGTAATTTACAATCAAATAGTTCACTTTTCAACTAGAATTATGAATCTTCAATGAAAAAAAAAATATTTTTTCACAAATTATTTATTTTTTAAATCAAATAGTTTATTTTTTAACCAGAACAGATCAATTTTCAACCAAACAGTTACATTTTGATACAAAAAGAACGAATTTTTAACCAAAAAGATGAATTTTCCACTAAAAAAATTTATTTTGTACCAAAACAGACGAATTTTCAACCAAATTGTTGAATTTTGAAGCTAAATATATTTATTCAACAAAAAAATTAATATCCTATCAAAAGTTTAAATTTTCAAATAGTTTGATTTTCAACTGATTTTAAACAAAGTTTCAATTATTTTTTCATTCAGTACCAAAAATCAAAAATAAATTTCTTGACTTTTGATGTATTCCGTTTGTTACTTAATACTTGGATTCCTTGTAAAATACCTAGAAAACATGAAGCAACTATCCAAAAAAGCTAAATAGGAACGCAAATGCTAATAAAAATTGGTGAATTTTTCATAAACAAATAAGTGAATAAAAATGGTTTCATGAGGTTTGCCAGCGATTTGTCACTTTATTCGCATACAATTTTAACAATTTATTGACAAAAATAGTTTTCTGGTTGAATTAATGGAAGTTATTAAATCATATTCGTCATCCAATATAAATTGACAATAGTTCAAACTTAATTAACAAATGCACTATTTTGCTATTTTGGACTACAATCTTCGTTCTTTAGAAGTAATCAACTTTAATAAATAGCTTCTAATTTTTAAAGGCATTCCAATGAAAAAAAAACACTTATTATTGTTAACAAGAATTTTTATAACAAACTTTTATCATTTTATGTGCTTAGAAATAAAATTCCGCCTTTTCACAGAATTAGCAGCCAATTATTTACAAATTACTTCCTGCTCTGAATCGATAACATTTGATGATTGTTTAAGCAAATTTCATTAACAATAATTTATTTTTTGGCTATTTTTCAACATTTGAAATTTGTCCTTTGAACGTAATCAACTGTTAATAACAAGTTTTAAACTTTTTTTAGACGCTTCGATGACGATCCATTGTTATTGTTATTATTGCTATTATAAAAAAATCTTCTTGTGTAATGCATTAGTAAACTAATGATTCGTTAAAGAAACTTAATTACTATTTAACTTAGTTTTTCGGTTTACGAATTGTTCGGCGATATCAGTAAAACAGAAAGTGTTTCATCAGAATTATTTCGATTTTTATAATATCTCCGCATATGAAATATTTGTTCAAATCCTATATTATACACTGTATACGGATACGTTAATTGAATTAATAATAACAGTCACAATAGCAGATCATTATCTAAGTGTCTAAAAAAGATAAAAAGTTTGATATTAACAGTTGATTACGTTAACAGAACAAAGTTTAAATGCTAAAAAATGTCCAATATTATGCATTGGTTGATTAATTTTGTTTAAACAATTTATTACGGGATATCATTGTTAAAACTGCAATTGAAGTGTGTGGTACGGCAGTGGTAGGAAGAAAGTCTGGTGATGCATGGTGGAATGATGAAATTCAAGCAGCCCAGCGAGAAAAGAAAAAAGCGCACAAGAGAACATTAAACATGACAGGTCTTAGCGATGAGGAGAGAAATATACTCAAAAATGATTACAAAGACAAAAAGAGGAAAATGAAACGACTAGTCAAGGAGAGTAAAGAAAAAATCAGAACAGAAGAAGAGAACAAAATACAAAACGGCTTTGGAGGAATAATGAAACTACTATATAAACAGTTGAAGGAAAGTAAAAGTACAGAGTTTGCTAGCATGAGAAACAGCAAAGGTGAAATGCTATATGATATAGACGGGATAGTAGACGCTTTAAAAGACTCTTTTAAAGAACTATTAGGAGGTGAAGATATAGGACAACAAAACTACGACATAGAACATAATGCATTAGAAAACCCAATTGAAAAAGTCTGTGTCACTGAGGTCCGAGACATAATTAAGAACTTGAAAAACGGTAAGGCTGCTGGCATAGACAGTATTAGTGCTGAAATGCTCAAATACGGTGGCGAGTACATACCTCACAGGTTGTGCGAATTAATAAATTTATGTATCGAGACGGGGAAAGTCCCAGACGATTGGAAAAAAGCGATTATCGTACCAATATACAAAAGAAAGGGAGATAAAAACAACTGCAGTAATTACAGAGGTATCAGCCTACTAAGTACCGTAAGTAAAATATACTCAAAAATACTTATTCGTAGGGTAATGGAAATCACAGAAGAAAACATATGGGAAGTCCAAAGTGGATTTATGCCAGGAAGATCATGTACAGATCAGATATTTAGCCTAAGACAGATCACAGAAAAAAGCTTGAGAGTAGGAAAGAAAGTTTTCTGTGCATTTATTGACCTAGAAAAAGCATTTGACACGGTAAATAGAAGTAAACTTTGGGAAGTTCTTAAAGAATACGGAGTAAATGGAGGGCTCCTGCAAGCAATAAAAACAATATATACAGGTAGTAAAGCGAGCGTAAGGGTAAACGGGAAACTGAGTGACTGGTTCGATATTACGCAAGGCGTGAAACAAGGATGCGTTATGTCCTCGTGGCTATTTATCATATTCATGGATAAGTGTCTAAGAACTGCACTCTTCGACGAAGAAGGTGTAGATCTCCAAACAGTTAAGGTACGTGGGTTAGCTTTCGCAGATGACAAGATTGTTATGGCAGAATCAGTCGAGGACTTGCAAAGAATGTTGAATAAACTTCATACAAGCATGAAGGACATGGGACTCAAAATTAACGTAAATAAAACAAAAATCATGGTGTTTGAGGGAAAGAGTGAGAAAACAATGTGCAACATTGTCCTAAATGATGAGAGGTTAGAACAAGTTGACAAGTACGTATATCTAGGTAGTCTATTCACTAGCGATGGAAAAATAGATGGGGAGTTAGATAGGCGCATAAATAAGGGTAAACAGGTTATCGGTAGAGCAGGGTCCATCCTAACAAATAAAAACATATCAAAAAAAGCTAAAATGGCCATACACAATTCTATATTCGTACCGACTGTACTATACGGTAGCGAGACATGGACCTGTCAAGAAAAGGACAGGAGTAAAATTAACGCGATCGGCATGAAACCTCTGCGCATAATATGCGGGAAAACACTAATGGACAAAGTCCGAAACGAGACAATCCTCAAAGAATGTGGTGCAAAAGAGACAATAGTTGACACATGGGAAAGAAATCAGTTAAGATGGTTCGGACATCTTGAAAGAATGAAAGATGAACGACTGACCAAACAAGTGTATAAAGGTAAAGTAAATGGCAGAATGCCCAGAGGTAGACCGCCGAAAGAATGGTTAGAATCTGTAAATGAGACATTAATCCGTAGAGACATAAGAAGCCATAGGAACACAAGAGCTTGCATGAAAAAATGCATGGACGTGAAGGAAGCTAGAGTAGTATGCCAGGACAGAAAAGTGTGGCGACAAATAGTTTGTAAACAGAGTGACAGTAGAATGAATGACGCCTGAAACAAAGATCTTGGATACTAATGGGCCCAAGTGGAGAACCATACATAACAATTTTGTGAGGCTCTTCACTTGGGGTGATCGCTAGAGAGATTGATCAGCAACCTGGGTCGGAGCAGTGTTGCGGAGTAAACGTGTCATTTAAATAAATAACACGAGAATTCCAGATCAATCTAAAATATATATACCTAACACTTATATACCTATCCACCTCATACCTATATTCCTACCTACCTTATACCTTTATACCCATATGCACACTACTATTCTCCAACCGAGCAAGTCACGCCTACCCCGAAAGGGAAATGGCTTAATGGTATAATAATAATAATAATAATCAAATGTCATCGATCTATAGCAAGAAATCATTGCTAAATAACTGATAGTTATTTCGTGAAAAAAATTGAATTTTATTTATAAATGCATAACATCATAAAAATGTAAAGGTGTACACCTGTGAAATCTTAAATTTTGAAAATTCTATTGCAGAAAACTTTGTTGTAATTTGTACTGTTGCACAATGTTAGAATGTCCAAATAAAAAATTCTGAAATATTTTGAACTCGAAATCTCAAATTCTTTACTCTTCCTTGTGCTATAAAAGCATGAAAATTTGGAAAATTTGACATTTTTGTTTAAATTCAAGTTTATGAATTATGCCAATCTTTGTTCTTTAAAACTCTATGACGGAAGAAATACTTTGTTCTAACTAATTTTTACATTTGTAGAATACTTTTTCTAGTTTGAAAAAAGACACTATGACCATCGATAATGAATTTTTAATATCATTATAAATTGAAATTGAAGAACCAGGTTATCCATAACACAAATAGAAATCTCTATTAATTCTGAAGGTTTTATGAGTAATAAGTCAATATATCGTGTCAAGCTATTAGCATTGAGATGAAAAGATACTGCAGAAAGGAAAAAGTTTATGTGTCCAAAAATGCGATATAAGTGAATTCATTCATAAAAATTATTTATAATAATGACAATTGTTCTTGCTTAGTTCTTGGTTATGATTGATCACTAATTTTATTTTATTTTTCATTTAATGTAATTATAATAAATAATTTTATTTATTCTATTGAATGTGTTTTTAAAAGTAAACGCTTTCATTTTAATGAAACACACTCAAATAATTCAATTTTAAAGTCTTTCCGACTTCCAATTCAAAATTGTTTATTTCCGAAAACATTCAAATAGAAATTTTCCATTCAAAATGCTTTTCATTCAAAATTCTGTACTTGCAAAAGCTTTTAAATGCAAATTATTCAATTTGAGACCCCTTAAACTCAAAATTTCTTATCGATTGAGACTCTCAATTGGAGACTGTATGATTTAATTTGAAATCAAACTTTAAAATATTTGATGATTCCCAGAATTCAAAATTGTTCAATTTCAAATGCTAATATCTTTAAAATGTCTAAATTATAAATTTTATTTGATGAGATATTATCAAATTTGGAATGTTTTTGGTTTAATATGTTTACCCGCATTAATGTTTTCAAACCGAAATAAAATTAAAAGGGTACAATTTTTTAAGATTTTGAAATAAAATTTTAAAACTACCTGAGGATTTTGAAAGGTTTCGAAATATTAAAAAAATGTTCTAAGATTCCTGGAAATTTAAATTGATTTATTTATTTAAAAAAATTAATTTTGAAGGAATATTTAAAAAGATTTCAAATTTTTTCAAAAGATTTTCGAAATTTCTGAAAAATAATTTTAAGGTTCTTTCTCATCTTGCAGCATTTCAAACAAATTTTAAGAAAAATGCGAATCATTTCAAGATATTCAGATATTCAATAATTTACAAATAATTTTAAAAATAATTTATTATTTGAAATAATTTCAAACAAATAATAACTTTATGTAGATTTCTGAAAATTTCGAAATAAAAGTTGGAAGCTTTTAAATGGGTTTAAAAGGATTTGATATAATAAAATAATTTCTTAAGATTCCAGGGAAAATTTTAAATTTGAAAAATTATTTTGTAAAGAAAAGTTGAAAAGATTTCAAAACATTTCAAAGTATATCTGAAAATTGGGCAAAAAACTTTGCAGGATTCAATTCAGCAGACAGTTTCAATAGATAATTTTGCAGCTGGCGATAATATTTGGACAAACTGCATAGCCGATAATCGTATGGCTGCTGTCTATTACAACCTAAATTCTGACATTTTAGTCAATTTACAGTAAAATTTCATTCCTAGGTGTTTGCTTAATTTAAAAAATATATGTGTTATCATTTTGTTCTTCTTTCACACTAGGCTGCAGTTGACGCTGCAAAGATAAAAAAAAAGGTCTGATGAAGTAGTGGACAAATGTGGGTACTATCATAATTATGACCAATTCACTAAGAGTGTTAATGACAAAGGTGAAATATGCTTCCAGTGTAATGATAAATGCTAGGAAAATATTAAGGTACTTGAAAAATATTATTTATAATCAATTTGATACGTGCTCTTTTTCAGTCCAGTTTTATATATTTATTGATTTGATGTTAATCCTAAACAGTTATGATACAAGTTTCACATCAAATGTCAATTAGAAAAGTATCGGACGTTGCCAAAGTCTTTTGAAAATATTGCATTCCCGAAAAATGTAAATAAAAATCGATAAATAGAAACAGTTGAATTTTTTTATTTAGGTAAATAAAAATAAATTTTATTGAGTTTGAAAAGCCTATAAAATCCTACAAAATATTTTTAAGTTTTTGATCTATTTAACCATATTCAACACATCTTAAAAAAGATTATTGACATTCTAGTGTAAGAACACAATTCTGAAGTTGAGAGCAATAACGAGCATACAATCAATATTTGAAAGATGCGGTTAATTTATACGAGAAAGTTTAACATAGATATAAAAAAATTATTCTTTTTTTTGTCTAAAGTCTGCTAAAAACTGCTGTAAAAAAGACGTTGATAAATTGAAAAAGGAAGCAAAATCATGTCTTGCTCTGGCTAAGGCATCCAGGGCAAAATGCGCTCAATCTGCAGCCGACTGCCTTAAGGAGATTAGAAAAGAAAAAAAAACCTTGGCCGATAAGTGGATTGAAGGTTCCGCAGAAAGTAAAAAGACGAAAAATTTATAAAGTACAACAGTGATTATATTGAAATCAATAAACAATTTGTACGATTAAATTCATGATATTGACCTTCCTTTCAATCTTCAGCTGTTGAAAAATATGTTCTGTTTCGTCGACCGCCGATTTTTCACATATGTAGAATAATAACCGAGTTTTATTTATCATATTATATTATTGAACAATACATTGGAAAAAATGTACACTTTTTTATTCAATGGAGAATGTGACGTAGTGATTACATTTTTGAAGTTCCCAATTAAAACTCATTCAAGTATTGACCCCTAGGGTAAGAAAATGGTACATTTTGTGTTTTAAACCTCTATGCTGGACGTTTTTCTTTAAGTCCGATTTTATTTGGGAAATGCTCAAGTTAAAGCTATTAGCATTTAGGATTGAAATAAACAATAGAATTGTCCACGTCACTCATTCATTTTTAATTTTTGTTTTTTAATTTAAGCCTACTCTTACGACATCCTTACTTAAGGTCGTTTGCAGATTTTTTTTCAAAATGTTTTTTGTTTTTTGAAATTTGTTTCTTGATGCTAAGATTTGAAATAGTAATTCAAAGAAATTGATCTAATCCACCAGGATCTATGTATTATTCCACGAAATTTCTTCCCAGCACATAGTATATGTCTGTAATTATTTTTTTTCCCATTTGGAAGCAGTAACTTGTAAAGAAGTCATGTTTCTGGAGGTGACGCAGCCTATTTACACGTTTCAGAACATTGTTTTGTACTTATTGTTTCAATAAAGCCGAAAATGTTAAAAAAAATTGCGTTCTTTTAGTGAAGTTTTCTGTTTGCCACGAATAAATTATACAATTTTTATATGAAACTGTTTAATGAGTATTTCTAATTTAATGAAATATTTAATTTATTGAAAGATGCCAAGAAAATATCTACTTTCAGAGTCAAAAAACTTTAGACAGATAAAATTTGCACATGCAATCCTCAGTAGTTTCTGTTTTCTTCAAGAGCTTGGTTTCTTTTTTTTTCGTAATTTGTAGCTCACTTTTGGCACTTTTTTTTCTTGTCTCCAATATCCTTTACTTATCTTTTTGCTGTTCTGAATTTCTATTTTGATCAGCCACTTTGCCATAGATAAAAACGAAGTTTCATTTTGAACAAATAAACGGCGTCTACATTTACTAAGAGCAGATTGAACCATAATTGGTTCATATTGAGCAATACGACTACTGAAAGCAATTCAATTGTTTTTTAATTTGTACACTGATCAAGAGAGCGGAAAAAGCTATTTTTTCTGTGTGTATATCTTTATTTATAGTTTATAATTTTGCATATCAGAAGAACACATTATAAATATCAAGTTATCGATAAATTCATTGGTAAATTTTAAATATTCTCCACAAACAGCAAACATCACTATAATTATGAGCACAATTCATATAATCAAAAATGAGATATCTTTAATCTATCTATCTTCCAGTGGAAGTTAGGTTACCAACGATAACGTTTAGTACGTTTCCTGATGATAAATTTGTCCAAAGTTTGCAAATTTTGCGAAAGATGGCCCCGAAACGGTACAGTTCAATAATAATTTAATGATTTAGAAAACCACTTTCTTATTTCAGACTTTACACTCTTTCCCCTATCCCTCTCTTTTCCCCTTTTTCTTATTTTTTCGTTTAGATTTTTTGTTAAATGGTAATTTTTTTTGGTTGTAAAGTTTACTATTATATTTTTGGTTTCACTTACTTGGGACGGAAGAGAGATGATTAGATTTAATAGATTAGAGCTTACCTGGAACAGAAAAAAAAAAATTAATTATAATAAATAATATAGTAAGTGTCAATTTGATCATTTTTATGATGTTTTTTCCTTCAAATCCAGTAGATAAAAACCTTAAAATTTGTTAATCTAATTATTCCATAATTTCGGGCTATTTTCGGGCTCTTGAAATACCAAAAAACCAATTTCGAAAAAACAACCCCTATCATTGACAACCAACCCTGAATTTTGAAAAATAATTTTTGGACAAAACAAAATACTCCAGAGTTTCGGGCTCTTGAAATATCCAAAAACAAATTTCGAAAAATGAACCCCTGTCACTGACAACCAACCCTCAATTTTGAAAAATAATTTTTGGACAAAACAAACTACTTCAGAATTTCGGGCTATTTTCGGGCTCTTGAAATACCCAAAAACAAATTTCGAAAAAACAACCCCTGTCACTGACAACCAACCCTCAATTTTGAAAAATGATTTTTGGACAAAACAAACTACTCCAGAATTTCGGGCTATTTTCGAGCTCTCGAAATACGTAAAAATCAATTTCCCAAAATCATCCCCTATCACTGAAAACCACCCCTCGACTTTGAAAAATAATTTTTGAACAAAAAAAAAAGTACTCCATAATTTCGGGCTATTTTTGGGCTAATCTGGGGCGATAATGCCGATAATGCAGGAAAAGTGGCGCTACCAGAATTGAATAAATAATTATGTTTTTGAAAAATTTAAAAACTAAAATATTGCCCAATCTGTAAAATTATTTCAAAAATTGATTTAAACACGAGTTGCATTGAGATTTAATAATTTTGATTTAGAAATTTTGAAGAATTTCGGAACTTCAATATTGTCAAATCCACAAAAACTGGGGTATTTTAGGAAATATGAGAGATGAGAAAATTTGTCATCAGACAATCTTGTTGTCTTCGCCGAGCAGAACGCAACACAAATGTCTCATTTTGTCCAAAAATTATTTTTCAAAATTGAGTGGTGGTTGTCACTGATTGGGGTTAATTTTGGGAAATTAATTTTTGGGTATTTCAGCAGCTCAAAAATCGGCTTTACCGCCAAAATCAGCCCGAAAATAGCCCGAAATTATGAAGTATTTTTTTGTTAAAAAAGTATTTAAAAAAAATGAGGGGTGGTTGTCAGTGATAGTGTTTGATTTTGAGAAATTGATTTTTGCGTATTTCTAGAGCTCGAAAATAAACCAAAATTCTGGAGTAGTTTGTATTGTCCAAAAATTATTTTTCAAAATTGAGGGTTTGTTGTCAGTGACAGGGGTTGTCTTTTTCAAAATTTGTTTTTGGGCATTTCAAGAGCCCGAGAATAGCCCAAAATTTAGGAGTATTTTTTTTGTTCAGAAATTATTTTTCAAAATTGAGGGTTGGTTGTAAGTGACAGGGGTCGTTTTTTCGAAATTTCTTTTTGGGTATTTCAAGAGCCCGAAAATAGCCCGAAATTCTGGAGTAGTTTTTTTTGTCTAAAAAATATTTTTCAAAATTAAGGGATGGTTTTCAGTGACAGGAGATGTTTTTTCGAAATTTGTTTTTGGGTATTTCAAGACCCCGAAAATAGCCCAAAATTATGGAGTATTTTTTTTGTTAAAAAATTATGTTTTTAAATTGAGGGTTGGTTGTAAGTGACAGGGGTTTTTCGAAATTTGTTTTTGGGTATTTCAAGAGCCCGAAAATAGCCCGAAATTCTGGAGTAGTTTGTTTTGTCAAAAAAAATTTTTGTTTAAATTGAGGGTTGGTTGTCAATGATAGGGGTTGTTTTTTCGAATTTGTTTTTTTGGTATTTCAAGAGCCCGAAAATAGCCCGAAATTCTGGAATGATTATATTTGAAAATTTTAAGGTTTTTATCTACTGGAGGTGCTAGCTGCTCGGGCAGGCAGCACCTCCACCCAAAATTTTGTTTTTTGAGAAAAATACAAGAGCCCAAAAATCAGCATTAGCGCCCAAAATTAGCCCATAATTAGCCCGAAATTCTGGCATAAAAGAAATATTGATATTCCGTTGTGGAGGTGCTAGCTGATCGGACCTGCAGTCAATCAAGTTTGAAAACTGTAAACAGGGGCGATGGACTTGTGATCCTTGTTTCCTTTTTCATGTTCGGAGGGATGGTTAAATATTGCCAATTTTCCATATCTCACAGCTTAAATGCGATTACGAGATCCCAGAGAGAAAAACGATAAAAAACAAATTTCCATTTGTCATTTGGTAGAAAATTAATCTTCATAGATGAGAATTCATTTCTGTAGGTTAAAAATTCAGCTATATAGTTAAAAATTAAACTTTTTTGTTAATAGTTAAATTATTTTGTCGAAAATTTAGCTATTTTGATAAAGTCATCTTTTTTGGTTTGAAATGTAACTGTTTGGTTAAAAAGGTTTCTAAGGATTTTGAAAGGTTTTAAAATAATAAAAAATGTTCTCAGATTATCCTGGAAATTTGAAATGATTTTTTATTTTCAAAAATTAATTTTAATGAAATATTTGAAAGAAATTGCAGAACATTCAAGAAGATTTTCAAAATTGTTGAAAAAGAATCTCCAAGATTTTAAGGTAATTTTTAACATTTTAATTTCTAGCAAACTTCTAAAGGTCTTGAATATCTTTTATACCGACTCAAATTTTGCATAAAATTGGTAAGATCCTGTAAAATAAATTAATTTTTTTTGTAATTTTACAGATTCTTTTGCGTCACATTAGAAATCATCAAGAAAACTTTCTGAATTTTCTCACGAATCTTCAGAAAATTTTTATTCATATAACTTTGAAAATAAACTGATAGTACTTACTTCCTTGCTCCCAAAATATAATTTTAGCTTGAAGTTAGGTGTTCAAAAATTTTAAAAAGTATATAGTTATTAAAAATTTCAATTTTGTAATGAAACTTATTTTTCCCCTTAAATAAAAAAACATCACGCGAGTGACTGATGATGTTACTTAAAGTAAATAATGTGACGTGAAATGGAATAAGTGTCTAAATAATAATCTAAATAATGCTGTATTCGTGGAAGTTACGCAGTACGATCCAGGATCATGTTACTTAGTCTATTGACAAATTTCACAATACTGTGTTCTTATCTCAATAAAGCATACGTTCTTTTATTCACATTTCATGTTTGCCACATTTTTTATTTCAATAACATTATTTTAATTATTATCTACATCCCTAAATAATTTACTACTTTTTCACTCAGAAATTAATAGTTTTCCACTCTCGAATTTTAGAATATAAATACTTCGACCAATCTATTTTATAATTTCCTACTAATACTTCGTAGCTAAGTTTTCTCTAATTCAATTAGTAGGATTTCACTATTAATTATTAAAACTTCACTAACTTAGATTTGGAAAGTAAATTGACAAAATTCTACTTGATTTGAAGAAATAATTTTCTTGGTTTAAAATGATGAGATGAGTAAATTATTTCTTAAATTTAACCAGTTTTTTATTTTATAAAAAAATGTAACGACGCAAATAGTATCAGACGAATTATTTGTTGAAATCGAAAGAAGGAAAAAACTTCATTATTGAAAAAAAGTTAGTTCTTCTGAAAGTACTTTTATTTTGAATTTAAAAAAGGAAGTTAAAGATATAATTTCTTAAATTTGAACATATTTTTTCTCTGGGTGGATCAACCGTCGCATAAAAAAAAAAATATTGTTGTGGTTTTTAATTATCTCATATAACAAAGCATATCAGCATATGCCCACAGTTCAATCAAAAATTCTGGCTAAACAGATTTTTATCTATCTATAAATCTATCCTTCACCAAAGCTTCAACTCATGATAATTTGATCATTCTTTCTTAACTTTTTTTCATTTTCAACGCTTCCAATATGATAAGAAACTGATTGTAGCAATAAAGATTCAATAAGTCTAATATAATGTTCTTTTTCAAGCATATTCTATTTTGAATTATTGAATTTGAAATATTTTCTATTAAAATGGATGGAAAATGAAGGCTTTTATTTTAATAAAACACACCTAAATAATTCAATTTTGAAATCGTTCAGGCTTTACCTTGACTTCAACTTTAGGCTTTGGAAATTATTCATTTGAAATGGGTTTCATTCAAAATTCTGTAATTGCAAAAGCTTTCAAATGCAAATTATTTAATTTAATACCCCTTAAACCTAAAATTTCTTATCGATTAAGGCTCTCAATTTAATACTGTATGATTGAATTTGAAATAAAAATTTAAAACACTGCGGGATTCCCAATATTGAAAAATGTTTAATTTCGAGCGCATATGTGTTTAAAATGTCGAATTAATGAGTTTTTGGTTTAATATGTTTACCCGCATGAACGATTTCTAATTGAAACGAAATTAAAATGATACCATTTTCAAAATTTTGAATTTCAATATTTCAAAACATAATTTTTAGTTTAAGAGAATACAAAAATTTAAAATTATTTTTGACCTTAACAAATGAATTTTGAGAGAAAATTGAAAGAGACTTCCAAAATTGTCGGAAAAGAATCTTAAAGATTCTGAAGCAATTTCTTTAATTTTACAGGATTTAGCAAGAAATTAGGAAAAATTGGGATCGTTTGAAAATACATTCAAAAGTTTTGAAAAAGGTTCAAAGATAATTTAAACAGAAAGTAGTTTTTTGGAGATTTCGAAATAAAATTTTGAAGTTTGTTAAGAATTTTGAAAGGTTTCAAAATAATAATCAAAATGTTATAAAATTCCTGGAAATTTTAAATGCTTTTTTTTTCTCTTGAAAAATTAATTTTAAGAGAATATTTAAATAGATTTCAAAACATTTAAAAAAATTTCCAAAATTGTCAAAAAAGAATCCGGAAGATTCCCAAGCAATTCTTTTAAATTTTCGTTCATATTTGTCGATTTCGAACAAAAAATTAGAAGCATTTTAAAAATTGAGCAAGGTTTCAAGAGCATTAACAAATTTTCTCAAGATTCCTATGAAACTTTAAAATAACTTTTATTTAAGAAAAAAATTATTTTAAGAGAATATTTACAAATATTTTAAAACATTTCAAAAGATTTTCAAAACTGTTGAAAAAGAATCTTCAAGATTTTAAGGCATGTTTTTTAATTTGAAAGAATCTTCAAAATTGTAGGAATATTTCGAGTCAGTTTGAAAGATATTTGGGAATTTTTAAATTTTGGAAGAGATTACAAATATTTTAAAACTATAAGAATTCCCAATATTTATCAAATATTTTAGAATTTCTTGCCAATTTTTTAAATTCCTAAATATGTTTTATACTGACTCGAATTTTTCATAAAATTGAATAAAATCCTGTGAAGTGAAAAAATTTCTTCAAATTTTTCTAGATTCTTTTTCTACACATTTGAAATCTTCAAGACACTTTTTTGAATTTTCTAAACAGTCTTAGGAAAATTATATTTATATAACTTTGAAAACAAACTGATAGCATTTATTCTTTTGTTTTCAGATCCCAGAATGTAATTCTAGCTCGAAGTTAGGTATTCAAAATCTTTGAACAAATAAATAGTTATTCGAAATTTTTGTATTGTAATAAAAAATTTTTTTTCCCTCAAGTCTAAAATCATCACGCGCCCAATTGTTAATGCCAGTTAAAGTAAATAATGTAAGGTGAGACAGAGTAATTATGTAAATATTTTTTTTCCATTTTGAAACAGGAACTTTTAAATATGCTGTGTTGGTAGTATGATTCAGAATCATGTGACTTCGTCTATTGACAAATTTCACCATACTACCTTCTTCTTCACGGTTCGCCAGAAGGAAGTTTGAATGAAAATGTTTTGTTGCCTTGAAATTCATATTGATTATGATTTCTAGATGTACTAGGAATATTCTGATCTAGTTTTTAAAATCAGTTCACGTGGCCAATTTATTAAAAATAGGATTTGAATGAAAAAATATTATTTTACGATTATCAGGATTTTTTATTATATAAATATGATAATAAATGAGCAAACAACTGTCTCTCATTTAAATATTTTACATAATGTAATACATGGAGAGTACAAAGAGATTTAAAAAAAATTTAATAGATGTTTATCAAATACAATGGATGTTATATTGAAAATGAGCTTCTATGAATCTATACATGCATATACTATTATAGCTGCGCACACCCGTGTAGAAATAGCCCAGTTTGACCCGGCCAGAAGAAGGTTTCTGGCCGGAATCTGACCAGGTCAAACCGGGATACTATTTTGTTAATTGCACGGCCGGGATCTGACCGGATTCTCACCGGGACCCGGTCGGGCCAAACCTTGCCACACCTGATTTAGCCCGGTTTACTATTCCTTAATTGCCCGGTCAAGATCTGGCCGGGTTCCCACTGGAACCCGGTCGGGACAAACCACGCCACACCGGATTTAGCCCGGTTTACTATTTCTTAATTGCGTGGCCTGTATCCGACTAGATTCCGGTCAGGATCTAGTCAGGACAAATCGGACAAAAATAATTTAACCTGGTCTACTGTTTGTAATTTACCTCGTCGGCGTCCGACCAGATTCCGGTTAGGACAAAGCAGGCTTTAATCTGGTTTAGCCCGGCCAAATATTTATTTAATCGGCCGACTGGTATCTGACTAGATTCCAATCGGGATTTGCTAGGTTTCGGAAATGTTGAAGAAATTGTCCTACTGAATAAAACGACTTTTCCGAAAAAAGTAGTTTTAACTTTGAGTTCCGAAAACAGAATGTATAAATTATACTCTGCTTCATTAAAATGTCGTGTCACTATATATTAGGGTATGAAGATAAAACATTCTAGTGAAGTAGAATAGAATTAATACATTTAGTTTTCGTAGATTTCAGTTAAGACTATTTTCATCGGACAGTCGAAAAATTATTTTGATTAAAAACTGTATGACATTAATTTTAAAAGTAAATTGAATGATTCATTTTTGCTAATTTAAATTAAAATTTTCCCCATACGTTAAAAAAAAACTTTCGATCACTAAAGACCAAATTTCAAATACGTGCGCCAAAAAATTTGTGACGTGTGGACCAATACACCGCGCCGTAAGAATGGACAGACAGTAATCAATATTAGCAGACGACAAAAATGGTGCATAATAGAAGTATCATAACCTTAAAATCATCTAAAGAAAAGAATGGACCAGGAGAAAAAGAACTTAGTCGGCGATCAAAATCGTTTGCGAGCGAAAAAGCGTAGACTAGTTCTAAAATTCAGAGAAAAAACTGAAACTAATAATGATGATTCTGATCATTCGGATCATTCTAATGGAGATTATGACACCGAAAATATCGGAGCACTAAACATAGAATCACTGAATGCCATTGGAGGTAAGTTTTGATAGGTTCAAATATTGTATTTCTTAACTTTCTTAATAAATTTTATGGACTTTCTTTGTGAAATTTTTAATTTTATGAAGAAAAATAAATGTGTTTATTGAAGTATTAATTTCTGATATATTTTTCAGTATTGGGGAGGTGCCAGAAATAAAAAGGGATCCAATCGATACCGCGAAGAAAGAATCGATGATGAACACGATGTACCTGCCAAATAAAAATATTGTTGATAATCTATGTTGGCCTTATTTTTTTTTAAATTCCTTATTGACAATTTTTTCTTGCAGCCCGACCAGCATCCGATCGAGGAGCCCAGTCAAAAACCGGTCGGATCCCGACCGGGTTACCCTATTTGTATCCGGGATCCAACCGGGTAACCCAGCCGGGATCCGACCGGATAACCCGGCCGGGATCAGACCAGCGCAGCGTGACGAAACCAACCAGAATCCGACAGTGCAGCCTGGCCAGATTCCAGATACAAGCAGGGCAACCCTGCCGGAATCCGGCCCGAACCCGGTCATAATTTCTACACGGGCAGCTCGAAGTAAATTCGTCTTGTAATTTTCGTTGAGTTTCGATACTTTATAATATTTCCACTTTTGTTGAAGCCATGATGCACACATTTTGTAGCTTGCTGTCCAAAAAATCCTAGGCTCATCTTATGTTTTGAAAAAAATTGTGCTACGTGAAAAAAAATCGTATGCAGTTTCGGTGTTACTGAAATTCCTAAAAGTTTATAAAGTTTTTGAAATTCTTCAATATGTTGTCTGAAATCTGGTAGTAATTTCGCAGTGAAAAACAGTCGTTAACTACTGTTTTAAACTTTTGAAAACTATCTACGTACGTCGTACGCCATGCAACCTGCTAAACCTCCAACTGCTTTATCTATCACATATATTATGAAGTTTGTCAACATTGTTAAGTAATGCATTACATGCATTTCCATCAAATCAAAACTGACCACTATTTGCGTAACTTCTTGCAACTTGACTTTTTTGCACCCATTGTGAAGCAATATCAGGATACAGTCCATGCATGTTACTGTAGAGCGTATTAACGCAGCCTAACAAAAGATGCGGTTCTGGAGGAGGAATTACATCCAAAATTAATTGATCTTCATCTGAACAAAACAAAGATGGATTGACACAAGTTTTGAAATCTTTAATCTTTTTTTTCTCTCTTCCATTATTACACCAATCATTATAACTAGAAAGACAACTAGCTGGTGTTCTCAAAGTACCACACGAACTTAAATTAGGTTTCGTGACATCACACCAAATACACGGGCAACAACTTGCGTTATTTGTCAAACCAGTAATTATTATGTCACGATTTTCTACATTCTGTTTACATTATTGTTACGTATTCTTTGTTTTCCATTGTTAAAAGTATTTTAAATTGTTATAAATATGTTAAACAACATTAATTTTAATGCTATTTAAATGATAGATAATTATTTTCTTATTTGCTATTATATTCATATAATAAGCAGATAATGATACTCGTAAAACGATATTTTTTTATTAAAATGCTATTTTTAATAAATTGGCCACGTGAGATGATTTTGAAAAGTAGATCAGAATATTCCTAGCACATCTAAAACTCATAATAAATATGAATTTTAAGGCAACAAAACATTTTCATTTAAACTTCCTTCTGGCGAACCGTGTCTTGTCTCAATACAGCAGCAAATTTGACACAATCACGTTCTTTTATTAAACATTCGTGCTTGCCAAATTTTTTATTTAAATTATCTTATTCGAATTAAACTCTTAATGAATCAATATATTTTCACTCAAAAATTGGTAGTACTTGGTAGTACTTCCACTACTGAATTCTAGAATATAAATATTTCGACAAATCGAATTTGTCATTTTCTACTAATATTTCGTAACTCAGTTTTCCCTAATTCAGTTAGCAGAATCGCACTAGTAATAAATTATAGAGATTTCACTAATTTAGATTTAGAAAGAAAATTGAAAAAAATTACTTGATGTAAAGGAATAATTTTTTTGATTGCAAATAATGAAATCAGTACATTATTTCTCTAAATTTAGCCAGTACTTTAATTCAATCAAACAATTTTTTTTTTTAATTGAATAAATAGTATCGAACAAATCATTTCTCTAATTCAAAGAAAGGTACAATAACTTAGAATCCACATACATTCTCAGTTTGAACAATGATTTCAACGAAACAGATTTTTGCCAAGGCTTCAAATCATGATAATTTTGTAATTCTTCCCCAACTGTTCTCATATAAATTGTTTTTGCGTCAGCTGAATAAACAGTCCTCGTATGATAAGTATTTAGTATAAAAACGCAACTTTCCAGATTCAGGTGAAATATTTCTGGTTCATCTTGGCTAGGAAGCAGACATTACACGACTTATTCAGCATGAAGTGTGCGATCTTCAGCTTATTGGCCTTCTGTGCCTTCGAAGTAAGTCACCACCAATTTTTATAAATTATCATATATAACACATTAAATAATCATTAATGAATAATTTATATTTAATATTAATCAACATTTTGAAAATTTTCAAAAAATAAAAAGACTATCTGGTGAAGAATTTTAGAAGTTTTTGTCAAAGTTTCTGGTACACAAAAAAAATACCGACAAATTATGTTGATGCCATTTTTAATTTTGATGAAAATTTAAAAAGTTATATGCTTTTCAACAATTTGAAAATTTTCTAAAAACAGAAAAAAATATTTTCTTGATAGATTACGAAATATTAATCCCAATTTTCACTAGATATGAAATGTATTTCGTGACTATTTCCATGCAATTTTTCAGTTAGACCAAAATTCAAAAAGTTAGATCATTTTCAAGAATATGCCATTTTCGTTTTTAAGAGATCCGTAAGTTTTAATCATTATTTTTAGTAAATTCTGACAAGATTTACATTTTTCAATTAGGCACAAATTGAAAGTTTTCTAGATTAGTTAATCATAGTAGAGTTGTCTTAGAACTGAACTTTGAATGAACTGAAGCAAAGCCTACGGCTTAATGTCTCTATTTAGTAAATTTAAAAAAAATTTATTTTTTCATTAAAATTATATTGAAAAACATACCTACTTCTTATATGCTTTTCAATTTTGTCTACATCTTTTATTTTTTAAAGAGAACAGTCATATGTATGACTGTAGTTCGTCAGGGGTTTAAATCAGTGGTACAATATTTATAATATTTGAAAGAATCTATTGAAAATTCACGCATTAGACGTACGACTTGTATTTAAATATTTTTAAAATATTTTAAAAAACCATAAGGAAAAAAAAAGTTTTTGTCAATTTTATTTAGAGTTATCATTATTTGGTCAATCGAGTTGAAAATTAACAATTCTCTTTATAATTAGCCATCGAATACGAGTCAATACTTTTTTTTAATATGACCCCCTTGAGTCTATTTTATAGGATCCCAAAAAATTAAAAGCGTTCAAATAATTATGTTTGTTAACATGAATTAATTTCTACCTCACCCTAATCAAAAAGTGAAAAATAAATTTGAAAATTCGGAAAAAATTGCGGTTTTCTAACTCTATTCTGAAAGAAAATTGCTAAAAACAATAATAAATTGTTTTAAAAATTTATATAAATATCCAACTAACAGCAAAAATTAGTACCATATGTATTACATTGTATTATTAACATTGTGTATTTAAAAACTGCAAAAAATTCATAACTAGCGCCAAAAACCCAGTAAAGCAAATTTTTCACTTATGGGGTTTCTTCGGGACCCTATAAAATAAACTAATGGGGGTGATAATTGAAAAATAAGTTATGATTCATATTCTATGGCTAATTCTGAAGAGAAGTGTTGAGTTTCAACTCGATTTACCTAATATTGTCGATTCTGAATAAAATTAACAAAAACTTTTTCTTCAACTTAAAATTATAAAGTGAATTGCAAAATATGATTTTTTTGTCCTATTTTATCTTCACAGACAGTCTTCGCATATGATTCAGATGTGGATGACTTTTTTTCAAAACCGCAAACCGATATTAGAATGGATGATGTTTGGAACCAATTAAACTCTGGCATTTGGGTCAGTTTACAGAAAAATTTAATTCCTCGATATTTGTTTGATTAAAAAAAAATGTGTTATCATTTTGTTCTTCTTTCTCACTAGGGTGCATGTGAGGCTGTAAACAAAGAAAGAACGAAGTCTGACGAAGTAATAGGGAAATGTTGGTCAGATCTTCATGATCAACAATTCTCTAAAAGTTTTGAAATCAAAGATAACAAATGTAACCAGTGTTACTATGACAAACACGACGAAACTATGAAGGTACTTACAAAAATATTATTTATAATCTATTTCAAACACAATATGTACTCTTTTCCAGTCCATTTTGATATATTTATTGATTTAATGTTAACCCTAAACATTTACGAAACAAGTTTCACATCAAGTGTCAATAGAAAAGTATCAAACGTTGCCAAAGTCTTTTGGAAACATTGAATTCCCGGCAAAATGTGAATAAAAATCGTTAAATAGTAACAGTTGAATTTTTTAATTAGGTATATAAAACTCAATCTTATTGGGTTAGAAAAGGCTATAAAAACCTAGAAAAGATTTTGATGTTTTTCATATTTTTTTCCATATTCGATATATCTTTAAAAAGATTGTTGACAAAGTGTGTGAGACAAAAATTCTCAATTTTATAGCAATTAGGAGCATTCAATTAATATTAAAAATATCAGTAATATGATTGATTTATACATCATATTTTAACATCAATATAACAAATTATTCTTTTTCCTGTTTAAAGACTTATCAACACTGCTGTAAAAAATTCATCGATGAAATAAAAAATGAAGCAAAATCATATCTTGCTCTGGCCAGGACATGCATTGCAAAATGCGCAAAATCTGAAACCGACTGCCATAAGGAGATTGAAAAACAAAAAAAAAGCATCTCTGAGAAGCAGACTAAAGATCAAGATGCCGCAGGAAGTAAGAAGACATCGAGTAAATCTGTGTTTGACAAATTATTTAAACCATTCTTTCAACGAATCACCTCGTAAATTTCGCGTGGGTCCCCGGCTTTTTAAATCCTGAAATAGAAATTTTGGAAATTGCTCAGAAGTCACTATTTTTATGTTTGGCATTTGGTTACGACTACACGGAAAAAATTTATCCGTAAAAAAGTCACGAACTAGTAGCTAGGTCTCGGATATGAGAAAAATTCATCGGATATTTATGTATTTTCGTAAATAACCTACGAACTTTGAGAAAGATTGACGAACTCGATGTGAAAATTCTAAAACGGTTCATCACTTTTTTTTTACGTGAATAATTACAAAAATATTACGAGTGATTGGGAAAAGATTCTCAGAGCACTCACGAGCTTGCCCGACAAATCTGGGAACTCGAAACTAAGTCTCCTTGTACGTGGCCCACGCACACACGCGCGGTGCGTGTGTGCGCTCGTATGTGTATCTCGAGCTCGTCGGATGAGTGGCTAGAAGTTTTATAATACCTATTTTGTTTGGCCTCGATGGCTGCGCGTGTTTACGCACTCCTGGTTTATGTTTCGAAACTGGTGAGTCAGCAGTCTTTGAGGTTCGAATCTTCTGAGTTGCGAATTTATAAATTAATATAAAATTAAATCGCACAAATAAAATTTTTCCTCTTTTTATTTCAGTCTGAAATTTTCAGGAACTGTTCGTAGGAAATTCGAACTGTTCGTAAGAAACTTCGAAATTTATCCATATATTTCTCATAGAAATAAGGATTTAATGTTTCATTTTTTTATCTTGTATCCGAGACCTAGCTACAAGTTCGTGACTTCTTCACGGATAAATTTTTTCCGTGTAGGTTGAAGATAGTTTGCTTGGCAGCGGTGCAATTAAATTCTGAAGTATTTCGTTTATTGCATTTTGTCTACAACAAATTTTACTAATTACAAATTTACTTATCAAAGTGTGAAAAATGTGAGATTCAAAGGATATTTAAATCAGTTTTTATTCTAATTACCATGTAAATTTTGCATTATTCCGAGGGTTTTTTTAGTATCCTACCTGTAAAATAACGATGTTGACGATGTTAATAGCTCATCAAGTGCTAATTCAAAAAATCCAAAAAAATTCGATTGATTTCAGTAAAATTGAAGAGAATTTAGAATAATTCCACGGATTTAAAAAGAATTTGATGAAATGTACACGAATTCAATATAAATTTAAAAAAATTCAAGTGAATGGACCAAAATCTTAAAAATCCAAAAAAGTGAATAGTGTGAATAAAATTCGGGAATAAGAATCTGATAAAAACCATCAGAATTCAAAGTGAATTTAAACATTCCTAATTCATGTAAGATTTTCCGTCAAATCTATTCAAAAAATGTATCCTGTCATTTTTCTGAAAAATAAACCGATTTTTTTCCAAAGAAATGTAACTTATTCTTAGATTTAATGCTTTCGTAAAATTGAACGTATTTAAATTATATGTTGCTTCTGATTAGTAATAAGATATAAATTATTATCTTCATTTCTATATTGACTAATATCAAATCTTTTGATTCTCACTTTAGTTGATTCGAAATCTGAAGTTGTGTGTCACTAATAATTAAGGATAAAGTAAGAGTGCGTAAATAAGTTTAATTTTTCCAGTCTGTGGAGGTGACGTATGCTATTTATAAGATTCACAAAATTTAATTCCTATCCTTGTTTCAATAAAGTAATAAGAAATAGTTTTCGATAGTTTTCCATTATCGAATTATTAAATATTTCAAATAATCGAATAAGTAATTTTTCACTAATCTTAAGTTGTTCACATTTCTCTAATGGAATTAGTAGATTTTTATTTTTAATTAGTGCAATTTTACTAATTTAGATTCTGAAAGATGGTTGGCAAACTGGTTCAAATTATTACGAAGGCATGAAGCTGTATTAGTTTGTTCTCTGTGATGAAAAAAAAAACTTTTTTTTTTAAATCGGATATTTTTCAAAACAACTCAGATGAATAATTTTTTCTTTACAATTCTGACGATTTCAAAAATTGCAAAAGCTTTCAAATGCAAATTATGTAATTTTAGACCCCTCAAACTTGAAATTTCTCATCAATTGAGGCTCTCAATTTTAGACTGTATGATTGAATTTGAAATCAAATTTAAAATATTTAGAATTGAAAATTGTTCAATTTTAAGTGGTTATATTTTTAAAACGTCTAATTTATCAATTTCATTCAATAAGATATTATTAAATTTCGAATTTTTTTAATTAATGTTTTCACCAGCATTAACGGCTTCAAATTAAAACAAAGTTAAAATGGTACCATTTTAAACGCTTGAATTTCAATATTTCAAAATCTATCATTTTAATTTCAAGAGACTTTAAAGCACTTTAATTTCGCAGGATTTTGAAAAAATGAAGGAAAAATTTGAATCATTTCAAAAGATATTTCAATGTTTTGAAAAAATTACAACAATAATTAAAAAATTTTGAAGGTTTCAAAAAATTAAAAACAATATGTAAACTTTTGTAGACTTTAAAATAAAATCCTGAAGCTTTTTAAGGATTTTGAAAGGTTTCAATATAATAAACAAATTTTCTTAAGATTTCTGAGAAAATTTTAAATGATTTTTCATTCCAACAAATTATTTTGTCAAGAAAAGTTAAAAAGATTTTGAAACATATCAAAAATATCTAAAAATAGGACGAGTGAAGAATCCCGATAAATCAAATTCTCGACACTGGAAGATTCTCGAAAGAAAATTCGAAATAGAAAACTCCCGAAATTGAAAAAATTGCCGACCATTTAAAATTTACAAATTGGAAGATTTCTGGATAATAAAGTTTCTGACAGTTTATAAAATGACCGAATATGAAAATTCCCAATCTAAAAGATTAAAAAATTGTTCAAATAATAAATAACTAATGAAATATCTTCATTAAATAAAAGTTGTTCATTTTATTTATTATTTTATTACTTAACCGTTTTTTAATTGTTTAGAATGAGGAATTTCATATGTAGGGAATATCTCTGTGTTGGCAATTTTACAATTTTGTATATTTCATAATGTCGAACAAAAATCTGGAAGATTTAAAGACAAGTTTTTTAATCTTGTAAGATTATTTAAAATTGAAGAAATGATTTCAGTCAGTTTGAAAGATATTTAGGATTTTTTGAAAAGATTACATATATTTTAAAACTTCGGAAGATGTCTGAAAATTTATAAAATATTCCTGATTTTCTCGCAAACTTCTGAAAATCCTGAATATCTTTTATGCTGACTCGAAAGTTTCATAAAATTTTGTAAAATGAAAAAAGTTTCTTCAAAATTTTCTGGATTCTTTTTCAATCATTTGAAATCTTCAAGAAACTTTTTGAATTTTTTCAACAATCTTAGGAAAATTATATTTATATAATTTTGAAATCAAACTGATTGTACTTTCCTTGCTCTTAAAAACTTTGATAAAGTATATATATAGTTAATCGAAAATTTTATTTTGTAATGAAACTTGCACGCGATTGAAAATGCTAGTTAAATTGGTTAAATAAATAATGTAAGGTGAGATAGATTATGTGTGCAAAGAATTAAAGTTTTTCCATTTTGAAGACGGAAATTCTCATTTGGCGGTTACGTAGTATGACTCGGGATCATATGACTTACTCTATTGACAAATTTCACAATCTTGCCTTCTTCTTATTTCAATGAAGCTGATTGACGCAATCACATTCTTTTGTCAAACTTTCCTGATTGTCAGGTTTATCATTTCAATAACCTTATTTTTATAAGGCCTTAATAAATCAATATATTTTAAACCAGAAGTTAGTAGTACTTTTCCACTATCGAGTTTTAGAATATAAATATTTCGACATCATTTCTTTAATTGAAAAAAGAAGAAAAAACGTCATTATGAAAAAAGTTAGTTCCTTTAAAGATACTTTCATTTTTAATTAAAGAAGGAAGTTGAAGAAACAATATCTTAAATTTGAACATAGATTTTTTCTAGGTGGATCAACCGGCGCACTTAAAAAAAATGTAATTTTCAATTATCATATATAACAAAGCATATCGGCATATGTCCACAGTTTGAACAAAAATTTTCGCAAAACAGATTTTTGTCTATCTATGACATTACGTTTTTCATGGCTTTAACTCATGATAATTTGATCATTCTTTCCTAACTTTTTCCCATTTTCAACGTTTTCAGTTTGACAAAAAACTGATTCCAGCACCAACGATTCGATAAATCTAACATATTGTTTTTTATAAAGTACACTATTTTAAGTTATTACATTTGGAATGTTTTCAATTTCAAATGGACCGAAAATAAAGTTTTTTATTTTAATCAAACACACTAAAATGATTCAATTTTAAAGTCTTTCAGAATTGCAATTTAAACTTCTTTGATTTCAAAAACTTCAAAAATTTCAAATAAAAATTTACGCAATTGGGGGATACCCAGAATTGAAAATGGTCCAATTTCAAACGCTTACATTTTTAAAATGTCTAATTTATAAATTTGAGTTAATGAGATAATGCTAAACTTTTAATGTTTTGGTTCAATATTAACACATTAACGGTTTTAAATTAAAACGAAATTCAAATGGTAAACTTCCCGAAAAAGAAAAAATTCGGAATAGAAAATTCCTGCAATTATAAAACTGTCGACAATTTAAAATTCACAAATTGGAAGATTTCTGGGTAATAAAGTTTCTGGCAGTTTATAAAATGACCGAATATGAAAATTCCCCAATCTGGAAAATTGTTAAAATATATAATAAATAAAACGACTCGAATAATTTGAATGATTCGAGTCAGTTTGAAAGATATTTAGAAATTTTTGTAGAGAGTACAACTATTTTATAACTTTGAAAGATTTCCAAAAATGCATAAAATATTTTTGAATTTCTCGCAAACGTCTGAATGTCTTGAATAGCTTTTATATCATTCTTAATTGTAAGTTTAAAAAATTAAAAGCTCTTCAATTTTGAAGATTTCCGAATTAAAGTTTAACAATTTTGAAGATTTACAATTGAAAATTCTTTAATTTTAAGGATTTGCAGTTTAAAATTGTTGAATTTTTAAGATGTATACGTAAAAATTCTTGAATTTTTATGACTTTGACGATTGTGAAGATGTGTCAAGATTTCAATTCGAAATATTCCAATTTGCAGGAATTTCGAACGTTAATAATGAAAATTACATAATTTTGAATTTTACAACTTAAAATTTTGATAATTATTAATTGTTAATTTTGAAAACTAAAAACGTTTAAATTTTAAATATTTACAATTCAAAGTTCTACAGTTTTTAAAAGTTACAATTGAAAACTCTTGAATTATGAAAATACATAATTGCAAATTATTCAAATTTCAAAATTTACATTTTGATTTTTTGTTGAAATAGTTCAATTTGAAATATTTACAATTGAGAAGTCCTCAAGTTTAAAGATGTATAAATAAAAATTCTTAAATTTTGATGATTTTTAGGGACGACTGAAAAATCCGGAAAAATAAAATTTCTGACACTGTAAAATTCCCAAATAATAACATGCCTAAACAATAAAATGTCCAAATAATAAAATTCCCAGATTGGAAAATTCCCGAATTGTAAAATATCCGAACTAGAAAATTCCCGAATTATAAAATTCCCGAATATAAACAATATAGATTTTTTTATAATTAAACAAATTTTTAATTATAATGTAGGTTTAATAGTAATTGGGCAATTTTCTGTCGAGAATTTCATCATTCGAGAATTTTCCGATTTGGTAATATTATAAACTGTCGGGAATTTGATTATTCGTGAATTTTTCCATTCGGTAATATTATAAACTGTTCAGGAATTATATTATTCTGGAATTTTATTATTCTGAAATTTTAGTCCAGAATTTTCCAATTCGGGAATTTCACAGTGTCGGGAATTTTATTTTTTGGGATTTTTCAGTCGTCCCGATTTTTATAGTCATAGGAGAAAATTTTCAAATCTAAATTTGTTTAAATGAAGAAATTTCAAATGTAAAGCATAAACATTATAGAATTAATAATTATAATACATAAAACTTGCATGATTTTTTTTGGTAAATTTAAAATTTAGAAACTCCTAAATTTGAATGATTTACAATCTAAAGTTCTACATTTTTGAAGATGTACAATTGAAAATTTTTAAAATTTTACGATTTGCTGTTTAATTATTCAATTTCAAAGATGTATAAATAAAAATTCTTAAATTTCGCTGATTTCGTAAAAAAGTGTCACTTGCCCAGTAAGATTTATTTGTAAAGATTACGGCAAATTTGTAACGTTTTATTTTAACATATATAGTCATTTTGATACAATTTTACCTGATTTTCTTTAATTCTCATAGTGAACCTTAAAAAAATAATAATTCCTACAAAATCTATACACTACCTAAAAAATTGGTATCGATTCTATATTTTTACTTCAAAAAAAGAATGGATAATACAGCAACCACAGGCGGAAAAATTATATATAGTTTATACATAGTTTGAAATATATATAATTTTTATTTGTTTTATAGAAAAATGGTATAAAACAAATGGAAATTATATATAATATCAACCTCGTCCCTTGCCTCCAAGTCTCTCTATTTTCAAAATCAATTTTTCCATGCAGAAATCAAGCAAAAAATGTAACAATTATTTTTGTCCAAAATAAATGAACCAGTTTCTGATTTTTTATTCTTCGAATATAAAAAATTTTGAGGCGAGAGACGAAGTCGATAGGAGTTGTAATGATTTAGAAATCAATTTTTAAATACCGAAATTTCGCTCCCTAAAAATTTAACCTTATATTCAATATCAAATAATAAATATACCTGGCAAAATCACTGAGCTTACTAGTATAGGGCAGGTCCGAAGATTTAAAGAATTTAGATTGTAAATTAATTTTGAGAAATTTCGAAAACATAGTAATTTATAAAAAATAAAAAAATTATTGTGCTTTGCAGTGTTTCCAAGTCAAACACCTGACTATAAGAGTCTATAACGGCCCTACTCATTATAATAATTGAGGCTTTAAATATTTTTGAACTTAAGATTATCCCTTTGAAGAACATCGTAACATACAAAAAATCTTTCTTTCTGCAAATTCTGATGTCTGAATTTTTTGATCGTATACGGAAAAATATTTATCATTTTTCTCAGTAAATTTTCGATTTTGTAAGCTGTGTTTTAGGCTAAACAGATCTTTCTTTGATCACGAAATCAAAAGCATATTTAAAAAGATCAGATTTTATAATTTTGCTTCTTTTTACTTCTTCCTACTATAAGACAATTACCAGATGCTGAAAAGTCGTTTCTTATACGCAAAAAAAGTGTTTAAAAAAGCAAATACAAAAGCTATAAATTTGAAATTAGTTTACTTTTCCATGTTTGTACATATAATTATTCAATTTTAAAGGTTATAAATTACCATCGTGAAAAATATGTAAAATATTTTAAGAAATTTTAATTTTGATCCAAAAACATGTGTAAGCTTTAATCTAAATGCAGCTAAGAGCATTAAATTTAAAATGCGTTGAATTAAAGATATATTTCGAAAAGAAAACTGAAAGCAGTGATCGACTTTCAAAAGAAGCTACTAAAAGTGAGAAAGTTGGCTCTTGGCTTGCAATAAGCATTGATAACGGTATATTTTCACACTTTTAATGTTAAAATTTAAACAAATTAAAAAGTGCAGTCAAAAAAGTCTTTCTAATTTTTTACGGATTCTATTCAATTATTTTCTAAGAGATTATTTATATTTAATTCGCCTCTGTTTTCCAGTGAGCAAACTAAGAAAAAAAATCGACAAGACCCAGGAATCAAAATTGAAAATACAGCGAATTTAAAAAATTTCGATTTTTGAATTTCATGAGATTATCTTCATAACTTGTGTTTTACACATTTTTCTGAGCATTTGTGAATTTTTTTAGCATAAAAATACACTAGAAAAAATCGATAACAACCAGGAGCCGAAATTAGAATTACAGACAATTTCTAAAATTTAGAACTTAGTAAGTAATAGTATTATTGTCAATTATTTACTAGTGAATTTCCGTGCTTAAAAATTCCACAAATGTTTCAAAAAATTATAAAACCACAACTGAAAAAAATAATTTTATTTAATACAAAATTCGAAAATTGCAACATTTTCCGAACCCAGGGTGGCGATTCGGCGGACGATTTCAAATTCCCGGTCATTTCCCGGTTTTCCACGGTCAAGTTTTTCAATTTTCCCGGTCAACTCAAAGTAACATATTTATATTTGCCGCAAAACGCAAACATTTATTTTAATTCATGACGTTCGTTCTAAACATCTTTTAACACAACAGAGCAAAACGTTGCAAAATAAATGAATTTTGAAAAAATACTTAAATTTTCCACTAAAAAATATCAATTTTTTACAAAAAAAATGGAATAGTTAAACTTTCAGTTGAAAAAATTAATTTTCAACAAAAAAAAAACGGATTTTCAATAAAATAGTTTAATTTTCAACCAAAGTGATGAATTTTCAAATCAAATTATAAATCTTTATCTGGAATAGTTAAATTTTAAACCAAAAAGATAAATTTTCTACTAAAATGATGAATATTTAACTGGAACACTCGAATTTTCTACCCAAAAATACAATTTTTCAACCAAATACATTAACTTTTAAAGAAAGGTTTGAAGTTTTAATAAAAGAAGACAAATTTTCAACCAAATAGTTAAATTTTGAACAGAAAAAATAATAATTTTCAATCGAAAATGGAATAGTAACATTTTTAGTTTAAAAAATTATTTGTAAACCAAACATAAGAATTTTTTAACTAAAACAATGAATCTTTAACTGAAATAGTTCAATTTTCAAACCAAAAAATTAATTTTTACTAAAAAAAGATAAACTGTCAACCAAAACTTTAATAATTAAATTTCAAGTTAAAAAAATTAATGTTTAACCAAAGAGATGAATTTTCAACAACAGCTATGGAATTTTCAAATGGAATAAGTTAAATTTTCAGTTAAAAAAATTAGTTTCAACAAAAAAAAAACTAACTTTTAACAACAACAAAAACTAACTTTCAAAATAATAGTTACATTTTCAAACAAAGTGATGAATTTTCAAATAAAATTGTAAATATTTAACTGCAATAGTTGAATTTCAAACCAGAAAGATTAATTTTTAACTGAAATTATGTATCATTAACTAGAATAATTGAATTTTGGACCAAAAAGATTAATTTTCAACCAAGAAGATTAATTTCTACCAAAAAAGACGCATTTTCAACTAAAAAAGATAATTTTTCAACCAAAAATTGAATAATAAAATTTTTAGTCAAAAATGAATGTTCATCCAAAGACATGAATTTTGAACTAAAATTATGAAATATTCAACGGGATTAATAGTTACATTTTCAGTTAAGAAAAAAAATAATTTTCAACCAAAAAACATCCAAAGAAAAAACAAATTTTCAATCAAACAGCTCATTTTTCAACCAAAGAAATGAATTTTTAATTGAAACGATGGATTTTCAACTAAAAAAAAAATTAATTTTTAAAAAAAGAGCTTAACTTTCAACCAAATAATTTTATTTCAAACCTAAAAGATGAATTTTCTACTAAAATAATAAATATTTGACTGGAATACTTGAATTTTTAACCGAAAAGAAGAATTTTTAAACAATACGATTAACTTTCAAAGAAAAATAAGATAATTTTTTTCCAAAAAAATCGATTTTTTAACAAAATACATGAATTTTCATCGGAATAGTTAAATTTTCAATTAAAAAGACAAATTTTTATCCAAATTGTGGAATTCCGAACTTGAAAATTTTAATTTGCACCTCAGAATGGAACAGTTAAATTTTCGTTTAAAGAAATTAATTTTCAACGAAACTGGTGAATTTTCAAATAAAATGATGAATCTTTAACTGGAATAGTTTAATTTTATGCCAAAAAGATGAATTGTCAACCATAAAGTTTAATTGTCTACAAAAATAGATGAATTTTCCACAAAGTACATACATTTTCAAACAAATAGTTTAATTATTAAATGAAAAATATCAATTTTCAACCAAATAGTTGAATTTTCATCAAAAAAAGATAAATTAATTTTTAACAAAAGTTTAACTTTTAACCCAGTAGTTGAATTTCTAACTAAAAAACGATGAATCCGCAACGAACAATGTAAAAAAAAAAATTCTATTATAATTCAGAAATATTTCTTCCTTGAAATTGTACTTCTACTTTGAAAACTGCTTGAAGTACTTTTATTACCTAAAATTTAGAAGAGGGAACTTTCAAATTGTGATGAATTCGGACTTGAAAGAGGGATTTTTAAAAATTCTTTTTTTCTCAATCCGAATTATAATTCCTTTAAAAAATTTCCATTCCATGTAAAACATTTCCTGTTCCAAGTGAAATTATATTTCTTGAATTTTGCTATGATCAGAAGTAAATTCCCGGTTTTTAAATTAAATTCCCGGTCATTTCCCGGTTTTTTCCCGGTCAATAAAATTCCAGATCATTTCCCGGTCTTTCCCGGTCAAGTCGCCACCCTGTGAACCTCTAATTTCGACTCCTGGATCTTTCAGATTTTTTTTTCTAGTGTATTTCTGTGCTAAAAACCCCACATATATTGAGAAAAATGTTTAAACCACAAGTAAATACGATAATTACATTCAATACCAAAATAAAATTTTTTTAATTTCACTGTATTTCCAATTTTGATTCCTGGGCCTTGGCAATTTTCCTTCTAGTGCATTTATGTCACTAGAAAGTTTTCAGGTACAGGAAAAAATTCTTCTAATATTTACAAAGGTCTTAACAATATTTTCCGAAAACAGGGGTGAATTAAACATGAATTATCTCTAAGGAAATAATTGATAAAAATCCGCAAATACGTAATACTACGTAATAAGGCTTAATATATATCACTCCGTACAGGTTTTTGATGAGTTAATACCCCGTCGGATGCTGGTTGAAGCAAATAATGTAAGGTGAAATAGATTGAGTCTGTAAACAATTTTTGTTTTTCCATTCCGAAGATGGAACTTTGAAATGTACTGTGTTCATGGAGCTTACATTCTTTCCCCACTCTTTCCTCAATTAAATAAACCTTGTACGTATGATAAGAATTTAGTATAAAAAGGCAGCTTCCCAGATTCAGATAAAAAGACTTCTGGTTTATGTTTGCTCATCATGAAGTGTGCGATCTTTTGCTTATTGGTCTTCTGTGCCTTCGAAGTAAGTCACCCACGAATTTTTATAAATTATCATATATATCATAATTAACAATAATTTCAAGTTTATAATATTTAGTATAACCCCGTCAAATACAATTATTTTTAAATTTTAATTCATATCGCCCGGGAATTTGTTCAAATCCTCAAGAAAATAAATGCATTTTTTTTATTAAAAGTTATATTTAGAGGTTTTGCAAGACCCATGAAGTTTAACATGTATCTCCCATGCGAAAGAAAGACTTTTTTGTAAATTTTATTCGGAATCGCCAATTTTAGGTGAATCGAGTTGAAACTCAACGTTTCTCTTCACAATTAGCCATAGAATACGAATCAAAACTTATTTTTGAATATCATCTCCATAAGTCCCAAAAAAAAACCCCGTAAGTGAAAAATTGCGTTTGTGAGTTTTTAGCGTAAATTATGATTTTTATATGGTTTTTGAAATACAAATTATTCCAAATACATAAAATAATACTTTCTGCTTATAAGTATATGCTTATATAAATTCTTTCAACAATTTATTATTCTTTTTAGCCAATTTTCTCGCAGAATATAATTAGAAAATCTCGGGTTTCTCCGAATTTTTCAACTTATATTTAGCTTTTCAATTAGAGTGAGATAATAATTAATTCAAGTTCACAAACATAATTGTGTAAACAATTTTGTATTATTTTTAATAATATTTTCTTTAAATAGTGCTATAAAGTTGCGTTTTTAAAAAATATTCAACACATTGTCCACTCTTCACTCAGTGTAAGGTAATAATGCGTGCAATTCGACAAACCTAATTGTTTGAATTAATTATTATTGTTTATAACTATCTTCTCCTATAGTAAACCTAGAGAGTTGCGACTTTTTCTGAAACATTCAACATTTCTTTCACTTTTCAAAAAGTGTGATATGATAATTTATTCTATTCAGTAAACCTGATTGTTTAAACAAATAATTATTGTTTATAACTATTTTCTCCTATAATAATGATAGATAGTTGTATTTTTCCTGAAATTTTCAACTTTTTGTTCACTTAGTACTTAGAGTGAGGTAATAATTAATGCCATTCAGCAAAAATAATTGTTCATACAATTATTATGACTAACTATCTTCTCCTATACTAATGCTAGATAGTTGCGGTTCTTTCTGAAATTTTTTAACTTTTGGTCCACTTCTCACTTAGAGAGGTTTTAATTAATGCAAGTTAACAAACATTATTGTTTAAACAATTTCTCAATTAATTATATATTATAATTTATCATTTATTATTATATATTTATTAATTATGTTAACAAACATCATTGTTTAAACAATTCACTATTGTTTATAACTTGCTTCTCTTAGATATCTTTCTTTTTTGTGAATATGTTTTTCTGCAATAAAACAGATATTTGAAAAATTGATATTTCACTTTAATTCCCTTCTTACTACAGACGAAATTCAGCAGGAATATTTTTAGTGGAAGTATAGAAAATATTTGCAAATTCATTATTTGTTCATAACTAAAAAGTAAAAGCAAAACTGAAGATTTCAGAAAAAATGCAACTATCTAGCATTACGCTAAGAGAAAAGAATAATAAACAATAATCAATTGGTTACATAGTTATGTTTGTTAACTTGCATTAATTATTACGTCACTAGGTGAAAACTGGACCAAAAGTTAAAAATGTAAGAAAAGACCGCAACTGTCTAGCATTAATATAGAGGAAAAATGGTTATTAACAATAATAATTTGTATAAAAAATTATGTTTGCTAAATTGCATTCATGATTACATCACTCTAAGTACAAAGTGAACAAAATGTTGAATATTTCAGAAAAACTGCAACATAATAGCATTATTGAAAGACAATATTTTCGAAAATAATACTAAATTGTTTAAACAATTATGTTCGTCAACTTGAGTTAATTATTACTCACTCTAATTGAAAAGTTGAAAATAAGCTGAAAAATTCGTAAAAAACCTCGACCTTCTAATTCTATTCTAAGAGAAAATTGCTAAAAACAATAAGAAATTGTTTGAACAATTTATATAAATATCTTATCACCAAAAGAAAGTATAATTTCATGTATTGGATATATTTTGTAAAAAAACGCAAAACAATCATAATTAGCGTCAAAAAGTAGCAAAATCCAATTTTTCACTTATGGGGTTTTTTGGGATCCCATAAAACAGTCTTATGGGATAGATATTGAGAAAATAAGTTTTGATTCGTATTCTATGGCTAATTGTGAAGAGGAGTGTTGAGTTTTAACTGGATGTACTAAAGGAGCTCCTCCCTTCATTTTTCTATAACCAAACATATACATTGAACGTATTAAAAATCAAGAAGTGAAAGTTAAAATATAATATTTTCGTCTTATTTTATCATTACTTTTTATCTTTGTAGACAGTTTTTGCAGATGATTCAGCTGACGAGCAGGGTTTGTCAAACTGCCAAACCGATAGTCGAATTGGTGATATCTCCAGGAAATTACTCTCTGACATAGGGGTTAGTTTACATAAAAATTCAATTCCTAGATATTTGTTCAATAAAAAAAATATGTATGTTATCCTTCTGTTCTTCTTTCTCACTAGGCTGCAGTTGACGCTGCAAAGATACAAAAAATAAATCATGACGATGTAATGTTCAAATGTTGGATAGGTCAAAGTTATCCAGGATTCTCTCAAGGTCTGGATACCAAAGGTAGCTCATGCATGCTGTGTTATGATAAATACCAGACAAATATTAAGGTACCTGAAAAATATTATGTATAGTCTATTTCAAATACAATATGAGCTCTTTTTCACTCCATTTTTTATATTTATTAATTGATTGGATATCCTAAACAGTCAGGAAACAAGTTTTATATCAAATATTAATAAAAAAGTATCGGACGTTGCCAAAGTCTTTTGAAAATATTGCGTTCTCGACAAAATGTAAATGAAAATTTCTGAATAGTTATAGTTGATTTTTTTTTATAAAAAGCCTATAAGAGTCTAAAAAATATTTTTAACCCTCATGATACACACTGGGTACAGAATACTTGGCGGTTATAAGGAATTTTTGAAAAAAAAAACGAAAATTTTTCTTTGGTTTTTTGTAAATAAATTTTTCCCGTTATATAAAACGGAATATAAATTTTTTTTTCATCTTCCAGAGTAAATTTCCTATCGATTTAAAAAAAACGCTCAAATTGATTAATTTAATCAGGAGATAGAAGCTTCCAAAGAGTCGCCTGGTGAAAAATACCCATGTGTGTATCATACGTAACTTTTTGATAGTGTGTATCATGAGGGTTAAGTTCTTAATCTTTTTATCCGTATTCGATACATCTTAAAAAATATTGTTGACATTATAGTGCGTAAGAACAAACTTCTGAAGTTTATAGCAATAATGAGAATACAATCAATATTTAAAAGATGTGGTTAATTTATATAGGAAAGTTTAATATCAATATAAAAAATACTGTTTTCTTTGTTTAAAGTCTGCTAAGCACTGCAGTAACAAAATCGTTATTGAAGCAAAAAAAGCATCAAAGTCAGTCCTTCCTCTGGTTAACAAATGCATTACAAAATGCGCTCAATCTGAAGACAACTGCCTCAAGGAGATTATAAAACAAAAAAAAGACCTCGGTATGGAATAATGTGGAATAAAAGCCAATATAACGCAGAAAGTAAGAAGACTAAAAATCTGGATACTGACGAAAGTAAGAAGACCAACAATGTATAAAGTGCAACTGTGATTGTATTGAAATCAATAAACAGTTTGAACAATTAAATTAATTAAATTCACCTTCCTTCAAATCTCCAACTGTTGAAAATTTTTTCCTGTTGCGTCAACTACGCGCAGTTTTTTCTACATACATAATGTAATAATAACCGAGTTTTATTTACATTATATTACTTAGCAACATATTAGCAAGAGTTTAAATTTCTTTTCTATTCAAAATGTATATTAAATTTTTAACAAAAAATATTAATTTTCTGATCACGAAGACAAATTTAAAAAAATAATAAATGCGTGAATTTTCTACCATATAGTTGAATTTTCAACTTTTTCAAAATAAATTTCTAACCAAAAATGAAATAGTGAAAATTTCAGATGAAAAAATAATTTTTGACCAAAGAAAAGCCAAATTTGCAACAAAAAAGATCAAGTTTAATCCAGAGAGATTAATATTCTACCAAAAAAGCACGAATTTTCAACAAAACACATCAATTTTCAACCAAAACGGACGAATGATGATCTACAAAACGGTTGCATTTTCAACCCGAAAATATGATTTTGAACAAAAAAGTTTATTTTCTAACGAATAGTTTAATATTTTACCAAACTGTTGTATTCTTAACCAAACCAGATTAATTTAAAACCAAACAATTACATTTTAATCAAAAAGGTTGAATTTTCAACCAAGGAGAATAATTTTCGACCAAAAGAGACAATTTTTTAATGAAGTACATGATTTTTCAAGAAGGGAAGTTAAATTTTCAATAAAAAAATACCAATTATCCACAAAAAATTGAACAGTTACATTGCTGGTTAAAAAAATTGAGTAAAAAATTCAAAAACCTTGAAACAAAATGTATATTTTGGAAGATTTCGAAATAAAATTCTGAATTTTTTTAAAGATTTTGGAAGGTTTCAAGTTTTCAAGATAATAATTTTGTTTTGATATTCCTCGGAATATTTAACGTAATTCTTTATTTTTGATTTATGATATATCATTTTGGTTTTATTTATCGAAAATACTGTGAAAAAAATAAAAAATTTAATTTTTGAGCCAAACGACACGAAATATGAGGAGGAGAATGAAGCTTGCTATTTATTATTCCAGAAAAAATGCTCAATATCATTCATAGCATTTTGTTCATTATTTTAGTTATAACTTCAAATTATTCTAAAGTCAAGTAAAAATTAAAACCTTGGCAGAGATAAATTTGGGTCGACAAAAATAGATATCTTTCCAAGGACTTCCTATTTTGTGTCGTAGTAGTATACATGTTTTTTAACAAACTATGTCATGTATGATAAAGTGTACCACATTGTAGTCGGCATTTAACATTTTATAATCATTTCTTCGGAAATTATTATACAAATTCAATTTTTGCTTCCTCATAGCTTTGTAATGGTAACATTTTCAAAAATTTTCAAATTCATTTAATTAAACCTTCCTCAATTTAAAAATGTCTGATACAATGTTCTAAGCAATTGTCCGGCTGTGTGTGTGTGTGTGGATGTGTGTGTGGATGGGTTTGTGTGTGGATGCGTGTGTGGATGTCACGCTTTTTTGGGAAAACGATAACTAGAAAACGGTTGCAGATGAATTGATGAAATTTGGAGGGCTTATTTTCCTCACTAATATCTTGAAACTGACTAATGGATTTCTAAAAATATTTATTGCATTTTCTTTAGCGCTCAATAATATTTTAAAAATCGGTTTTTTATAGTAAAACTTTTTTCTTCAACATATCTCAAAGTTGATGCAAGAATATAAAAGATTCCTTGGTTCGAAACGAATTGATTGACCTATAATATTAATACATTTTATTGAAGAGTAGGGAAGTGATGGTAATTTATATATTTTGAAAATCGGTTATTTATAGTAAAACTTTCTTCGTTAACATAATTCAAACTTGATTCAAGAACAAAAAAAGAGGTGTTGATTTGAGTCGAATCAATTGACCTATAATATTGATACATTTTATTGAAGAGTAGGGAAACTATGGTAATGCATAATATTTGAAAATACGGTTTTTTGAAGTAAAACTTTTTTCTTCAACATAATTCAAAGTTGATGCAAGAATATAAAAGATTCCTTGGTTTGAGACGAATCGATTGACCTAATATTGATACATTTTATTAAATAGTAGCGAAGTTATGGTTATGGTAATATATATATTTTTTAAATCGTTTTTTATAGTATAAATTTTCTCATTCTCATCATTTAAACTTGATGCGAGAATAGAAAAGTTTTGTTAATTCTAGGCGAATCGATTGACCCATAGCATTTATTCATTTTATTGAAGATTAAGGAAGCTATGGTAATGCATAATATTAGAAAACATGATTTTTTATAGTTAAAGTTTTTTCACTAACTTAATTCAAAATTGATGCAAGAACGGAAAAGATTCCTTGATTCGAGGCAAATCGATTGATCTATAATATTAATACACTTTATTGAATATTACGGAAGTTATGCTTATTTATAATATTTGAGTCATCTGTTTCAAACAAAAAAACTTTTTTCATTGACATAATTCAAAGTTGACGCATGAATAGAAAAGACTTTTTGATCCTAAGTTTTCAAATAGAGTGATTCTGACAATTTTTGTAAAGAAATCATAAAGCTGGGAAAGAGATAGGGTGCGACAGAACTTTTTCCATCCCTTTTCCAGGTCGAAAAATTATCATATCGAATACAAAATTTGATTTGTCTGACTTGTCTTTGTGTTAAAAAATTTTGTTGTATTTTTTTGTAGTTTTGCATTTTTTGTACATTTCTATTTTTAAATTGATCAAAATGAAGACTTTGCTTTGTCTATTATTGAAAAAACTAACTAATGCTTTCTCTGTGAGGAAGCAAATACATTTGCTGACGGGAAGCAAAGTGCTCGTGAAATGAGCACCATATAATTATAAATACAAACAAAGTGGAAACACTCGAGATCGACTTCACAGCTAGTTCTCCTATTTGTCATGTATCATCTTGTAACGTGACAAATGAGATGTTTTTCTATTTTGCACTTTTAAAACCTGAAAAAAGAAACAATCTTTATTATATTGTTTATAAATTTTTGCAAAGTATTTTCTGTTAGTGTATAGATCGTACTAACATTTTTTCGTAATAGTTTATATATCGAGTTTTTACACACATTTTAGGTCGTGATCGAGCTAAATTAAGTTAAGACTTAAGTTACCACAAAAAACTATCTTACTTATTTCAAAATAGCGAGCATAGCGTATCGCGCGAGAAGTTTTTTTTCTAATTGTTAGTTTAATACATTATACTATACTTTAGGTTGTCCACATAAATCTAACAAAAAACCTGAATAGTTCGCGATTTTCTTCTGTTTCAAAAAAGTGTCATCTACATAGTTATTGGAATTACAAAATAAATTTTTTTAACATGACAACATTTCATTTCACTTCTATGTACTTATTCCTAACAATTAAATCCTAAATTAAATCTTATAAAAACAAGGTCTGACACGTAATTCAGAAAACTCGAAGAAAGGAATGTTGCTAAATTCGCATGAAAAAAAAGTAACCTTACTGTCAAATGTGAATCAAAAATTGTATTTTTCAATTGGTGAAAAATTACCACTTCAAAATCGACACTTTATTGGTTCTCCATATTTCGAGATGAATTTCCCTTTGGGAGGCTAAATTTAAATTTTGAAGTATTTGTTTCATTGAATTTTCTTTACAATAAAGATTACTAATTACAAATTTACTGATTGAAGTATGCAAAATGTTTGATTTAAAGGGCATTTAAATCAGTTTTTATTATGATTATTATGTAAATTTTGCATCGGTGCCAGGGTTTTTTTCTGTATCCTGAAATAACGATGTTGAAAATTGCATCATTAGTACGATCAGAAGTTGCAGTTGACTTTCGTTATTCGACAGCACAGAATTTGAATTTTGAAGTATTTCAAAAATGTATTTGTCTTTACGAAAAATGTTATCAATTGCAAATTCGCTGATTAAAATGCTTAATTAACGCTGCTACTGACATACCAAAATTAAAGTTATCGCATGGTAATTAATGACTTAATTTTGTAAATAATGTACGGAAGTGATTTTTGAAGGAGTAAATTTATACAATTTCAGTAAAATGTACGTAAAATGAACAGGATGATTAGATCAAGAACTGTTTCAAGTCTCAGATTTCTCCATTTTTATTTATAAGAGTTATTGTATTTTTCATATTGCAGGATCAAGATATGAAAAAGCTTAACTTTTTAGTAGAACACGCTAAACTTAACCGTTTGTGGTTAGTTTTCATTTTCAAAAATAATTATTTTAATTTAAAAAATGCAACGAATATAATAATTTAGAAAAATATCCTTTTCCATTTATTTTAAAAATACGATTTTCACTGTTATTTAACAATAAATTTGCTCCATCTCAAGGCAAATATAAATTAATTAAAATAATGTTATATACGTCTGGATTAATTAAATAACATTTTACATTATAGGTATTGTATTTTTGTGACTCTCTTCATGCAAATAAATATTACATTTTTCTTACCCTTGAACTTAGATTTTTTCACATTTATTAGAAATAAGTTCAAAAAACGTGATAAATTAAATCTTATTCACACATCATAATTTATTTTAAAAAAATGAAAAATTGATAATTGCAGCCGTAAAAGTGACTAACTTCTAACAAAACAGATGACTGCAAATTCAAAGAATACAAAAGAATTTAATGAAATTTATAAGAATTCGAGATCAATTTGATCAATTTTGAATTCCTAAGAATTCAAAACAATTCAAGTTGAAATTCGAAAGAATTCAAATTAATTCAAAAAATTCACAAAATTTCATTTATTTCAGTAAAATTGAAGAGAATTTAGGATAAAATTTATACGAATTCAATATAAATTTGAAATAATTCAAGTTAATCGACCAAAATCTTTCAAATCCAAGAAAGTGAATAGAATGAATATAGAATTAGTGAATAAGAATCTGACAGAAACCATAAGAATTCAAGGGGAATTGAAAAGTCTTTAAAGTGAATTTAAGAAAATTGAAAATCCAAAAAAGATCCACTGCAGTTAGTCGATTTCGACGGAATTTCAAAGAATTCAAACAAAATCAGTAATAGATATAGACTTGCAGATTCTTTGTTTTCATTTTTTGACAGAAAAGAGACTAATGTGATATTTTCATTTTTTTAAATCTGCCCGCTGCGCGGGCATATTATCGTCGCGCGCTACGCGCGCGACTGTTGGTTCTCGCGCTTCGCGCTCGAGAATATATTTATCTCGCGCTTCGCGCTCGATGATACATTTACCTCGCGCTGCGCGCTCGGTTTCTGTACTTCTCCCATATGTGTGCACAGACCTTTTAAAGTTAAAGGTCAAAGCATCGACAACTATAATTTGGTAATTCTGAATTCTCTTTTGTTAAAGCTCCTTCGGCTTTAACGAGAACATCTTCATCACGTGTCTCGTGCTTCGCATTAGATTTTGTCCAAAATGCGAACTTTTCTACATTAGGTTCAACACTATTCTATCAAATGTATACTATCTTTATTTCTATACCTCAGCCTGGGATTGCTAATTCAGATATTGCAAAATAAAGTATAAATTTTATTTATCATGATGACTATAATATTTGTTTCTTATTTTTCATTAAATTTTATCCTCGACTACCATGAAAAATGTATAATTTCAATAAATTTATATTAACCGAATTCATAATATGCATTTATATTGAAACAAACGTATTTGTATTCAATTTTTTTTATAATTTAAAAAAGTGCGCAACCTATAAAAAACAATTTTGTTATTGAACATTTTATTTCAACTTGTTTCGTTTTTCCATATATTTAATTTATTTATTTTTAATGTTATTTTTTTACGATTTGAACCAAAAATACGTTTCCTAGCGTAAAATGGTTCTAAGAAAATTTTTATAACAAAAGCTTATAACAAAGAATATCATTTTTGGTTGGACAATTTTGCCTATTAATTTTTTTTCGTCTCTTGTGTGGTTTTTCCACAAATTTAATTTTTAATTTTTAATGCTATTTTTTACGATTAAAACAAAAAATACGCTTCCTCAAAAAAATTATTCATGACAAATTTATAGGTGCGTACATCCATAGTACATACATGGTAAAGGAAAATAACGAGTTTAAAAACGCACTTTCGGTTCAAATTCGGATATATCCTTTCATCAAAATGTCCGATAGAATTTTAGAGGATTTTGAAGCCAATAAAACGTGTTTTCAAAAAAATGGCACTTACATGGTTATGCCGCGACACTCTACAATTATCAAATGTTATCGATTCATGGCAAGATGTCATTTCTAAATAATGGGCTCCTTATTTTGTGAAACTGATTTTTTCCAAAGAAAAGGTAATTAGTGCGCGCATAGCGCGCACAATGTTCTAGTAATTTTTAATTTCAAATTCTTAGATTTGAAGCTTGAGTAAAATAAAACGTATTTAAATTATATGTTACTTCTGATTAGTAATAAAATATAATTTTTTTTAATCGACAAATACCAAATGTTTTCAATCTTACTTTAGTTGATTCAGAATCAGAAGTTTTGTCTTAATAAAGTAAGGTAAAATAGATGTATTGCGTGAATGAGTCTCATTCTTCTAGTCTGAAGAAGTAACTTGTAAATATGTACTGCTATTAAATATTTCAAATAATCGAATAAGTAATTTTTCATTAATATTCAGTTGTTTACATTTCTCTGATTGGATTAGTAGATTTTGATTTTCAAATTAGTGAAATTTTACGAATTCAGATTCTGAAAAATAACTAAGAAACTCTGGTTCAAATTGTTACAAAGGCATGAAACTGTATTACATTTTTCTCTGAGAAGCGAAAAAAAAAACTTTTTTTTTAATTGGGTATTTTTCAAAACAATTCAGATAAATAATTTTTTCTTTTTAATTCGGACGAGCGGTTTCTCGCTGCTTCGAGATCTGCGATGAAAAACCTCCAAAATTTAAAATGAAGAAAATGGAGGCCGTTTTTCTGAAAATCACATTTTATTTTTTAATTACGTCAGAATTGCGGTTAAAATACGAAAAGCAAAACTATTCCTTCTTAAAATTTCTAAAAAAAGTTCTTCTACAATTCTATATTTTGCATTTAAATTTTTTCTAAACCGATGTATAATTTCGGAAATACTGTAAAAATGGTGTAAACCATCAAAAAGCTGGACATATCATTTTGTAGAATAAAAATAAAAAATAATTTTTTTAATTTTCAAGTGTACCGTTTGTTACAAAATACTTGGGTTCTTTATAAAATACCCAGAGAACGTGAAGCAAATATTCAATAAAACTGCCCAATAGGAACGCAAATGTATTGAATTTTTTATAAACAAGCAAGTGTACAAAAATGGTTTCGTGGGGTTTGGCAGCGATTTGTCACTTTATTCGAACGAAATGTTAACAATTTATAAACAAACATTGTTTTTTGGTTGAATTAATAAAAATTAATAAATAATTTTTATAATTTTTTAAGCAAACTTCTTTAACAAATGCATTATTTGGCTATTTTTCAACTTTTAAAATTTGTCCTTTTAACGCAATCAACTGCTAATAATAAGTTTTGAACTTTTGTCAGACACTTCGATAACGATCCACCATTGTTATTATTATTAATTATGTTATGAAAGTTTCTTGTCTAATTCTTTCGTAAACTAATGATTTGTTAAAGAGACTTAATTACTATTTGACTTATAAGGATACGTTAATTAAATTATTAATAACAATAAGAGTAGTGGAACCTTATCGAAGTGTCTAAAAAAATTTCAACAAATTGTTAATAGCAGTTCATCACGTTAAAAGAACAAAGTTTAAATGCTGAAAAATATCTAAATACTGCATTTCTTAATAAGGTTGTTTGAACAATTATTATCAAATACTATTGATTCATAGCAAAAAATCATTGCTAAATAATTAGACGTTAATTCTGTAAAAAGAAAACGGAATTTCACTCATGAATGAATACATAACATGTTAAAAATTTAATGGTGTAAACTTGTGAAATCGTAAATTTTGAAAATTCTTCAGCGGAGTTAGAATGTCCATATAAAAAATTGTAAAGAATTTTAAACTTGAAATGTTAAATTATTCACACTTCCTTATGCTATAAGAAGTATTATCATTCGGTTTGTATTTTTTTTAATTTAGTTTTTCAAATTATGCCAATCTTTGTTCTGTCAAAACTTATGATGGTAGAAATATTATGCTCCACCTTTAACTAATTTTTACACTTATAGAATACTTTTTCTAGTCTATAAAATTATATTATAACCATAGATAATGGATTTTCAATAATATGTTTGATTGTAATCAAATAATCAGGTAATTTATAATACATAATGTAATCTTTATGAATTCTGATGGTTCTATGAGTAATAAGTCGATATGTCGTGTCAAAATATTATCATTAAGATGAAAAGAAATGGTACCACAGAAAAGAAAAAGTTTCGGGGTTCAAAAATACGATATAAGGTCATTTATTTATAACAATGACAATTGTGATTGCTTGGTTCTTGGTAGTGATTATTAATTACTTCCCCCTAATTTTATTTTTTACTTAAGGTAATAATAAGTATTTTATTTATTTTATTAAATAGATCGAAAATAAAGTTGTTCATTTCAATGAAACACACTAAAATGATTTAATTTTTAAGTCTTTCAGATCTCCAATTCAAAATTATTTCATTTAAAAACCTTTCAACAGTAAATTATTCATTCAAAATGCGTTTCAATAAAAATGCTGTAACTGCAAAAGCTTTCAAATACAAATTATTTAATTTTGGACCCCTTCAACTTAAAGTTTCTCATCGATTGGGGCTCTCAATTTGAGACTGTATGATTCAATTTGAAATGAAAAATTAAAATTTTGGACGATTCCCAGAATAAAAAATTGTTCTATTTCAAACGCTTGTATCATCAATATGTCTGATTTATAAATTTTATTCAATCACATATAATTACATTTTTAATGTTTTAGGTTCAATATGCTTACCCGCATTAACGGTTTCAAATTTGAAAAAAAAATCAAAATTGCACCATTTTTAAACTTGTGAATTTAAATATTTCAAAACATCTAATTTTAAGTTCAACTAAATGGAAGAATTTTTGTTAGGACCCCAGGAAAATTTAAAATGATTTTTAATTTCAAAAAATTAATCCGAATAGTAAATTCTAAAAGATTTAAAAAATTGTCGAAAATAATCTAAAAGATTTGAAAGCAATTTCTTCAAATTTTCAGCATTTAAAAAAAAATTAGGAAAAATTTAAATCATTTTAAAAGATATTTAAAACTTTTGAAAAAAATTTAAAAAATGTTAGAAGATGTCAAGAAATTTAAAACGAATTGTAGACTTTTGGAGATTTTGAAAGAAAATGTTGAAGCTTTCTAAGGATTTGAAAAGGTTTCGAAATAATAAAAAAAAATTCTAAGATTCCTAGGAATTTTAATTAATTTTTTATTTTTAAACATTTATTTTAAAGGAATATTTGAAAAGATTTTGGAACTTTTCAAAAAATTACGACATTGTTGAAAAAGAATCTCCAAGATTTTAAGGCAACTTTTTAATTTTGCAGCATTTCTTTTAAATGAAAAAAATGTGAATCATTTTGAAATATGTTTAAAAGTTTATAAATAATTTCAATAATAATTCTAAATTTCAAATATTTCAGAAAAATAAAAAAATACGTAGATTTTTGAACATTTCCAAATAAAATGGAAGCATTTTAAGGATTTTGACAGTTTTCATATTTCAATACAATGAACAAATTTTCTTATAATTCATGAGAACATTTCAAATGATTTTTTGTTTTGAAAAATTATTTTGTAAAGAAAGGTTAAAAAGATTTCAAAACATATCAACGAAAAATTATGAAATTGCCAGCAATTTAAAATCCTCAAATTGGAAGATTCCTGGATAATAAAGTTTCTGACAGTTTATAAAATGACGATATTCGAAAATTCAAATGAAAGTACTTTATTTTATTATTTAACAATTTTTTATTTTCTTCGGATTAGGTAATTTCTCAATTAGGAAATGTCTCTGTGTTGAAAATTTTACAATGACGGATATTTTATAATGTCGAAAAAAAATCTGGAACATTTTAAGGGAATTGTTTGATTGAAAAAAATTATTCAAAATTGTAGGAATAATTTGATTCAGTTTGAAAGATATTTAGGAATTTTTGAAGAGATTACAACTCGAATGTTTCTTAAAATTTGGTAAAATCCGATGAAATAAAAAAAATGTCTTCAAATTTTTCTAGATTCCTTTCAGGCACATTTGAAATCTTCAAGAATCTAATTTTTGTTAGAAGCTAGGTATTCAAAAACTAGTTAAAGCAAATAATGTGATGTGAAACAGAGTAACTGTGTAAATCATTTTGTTTTTCCATTTTCAAACTGAAACTTCTAAATATGCTGTGTTGGTGGAGGTTACGTAGTGCGATTCGGGATCATATGACTTAGTTTATTGACAAACACAATATTGTCTTCTTCTTATTCCAATAAAGCTGAAAATTTGACACAATCACGTTCTTCTATTAAACTTTCCTGATTGCCACATTTTTCATTTCAATAACCTTATGCTTATTAAGCCCTAAATAAATCAATTTATTTCAACCCAGAAATTAGTAGTAATTTTCGATTATCGAGTTTTAGAATAGAAATATTTCGACAAATAGAATTTGTCGTTTTCTACCAATATTTCACACCCTCGTTTTTCCTAATTCAATTAGTAGAATTTCACTACTGATGATTGAAAGTAATTTAGATGTAGAGATTGAATACAAACAATGTTACTTGATCTAAAGAAATATTTTTCTTCGTTTAAAAGAATGAGATCAGTCAATTATTTTTTGAATTTTAGCCAATACTTTACTGCACTTTGAATTGAAAAAGGTAGTTAAAGAAACAATATCTTAAATTTAAACATAGCTTTTCTCTGGGTGGATTAACTGTCGCATTGAAAGAAAAAAGTGGTTTTTAATTATCTCATATAACAAAGCATATCAGCATATGTCCACAGTTTAAACAAAAAATCTTGCAAAACAGATCTTTTTCTATCTATAACATTACCTTTTCCAATGCCATTTCCAACCCATGATAATTTGATCATTCTTTCCTAACTCCTTTTAATTTTCAATGCTTTCAAATTGACAAAAAACTGATTCTAGCACCAATGATTTGATAAATGTAACATATTTTTATTTTCCAAACACACTATTTTAAGTTATTACATATGGAATGTTTTCAGTTGCAAATCGATCGAAAATAAAGTAAAATTATTTGAATTTTGAAGTCTTTTAGAATTCCAATTCAAAATTCTTTGATTTCAAAAACTGCAAAAATTTTACATTAAAATTTACACAATTGGGGGATACCCAGAATTGAAAATGGTTCAATTTCAAGCGCTATTATATTTAAAATAATTTGATGAATTTGGAAATTCATCAATCTGAAAAATTGTTCAAAGAATAAATAAAACGACTCGAATAACTCGAATAATTCGACTCAGTTTCAAAGATCTTTAGGAATTTTTGAATTTTGAAACAAAGTACAAATATTCTTGAATTTCTTGCAAACTTCTACAAGTCCTAAATATCTTTTATACTGACTCGAATTTTTCATAAAATTTAGTAAAATCCTGTATAATAAAAAATTGTCTTCAAAATTTTTCTAGATTCTTTTTCGACACATTTAAAATTTTCCAGAAACTTTTTGAATTTTCTCAAAATTCTTAGAAAATGATATTGATACAACTTTTAAAACAACCTGATAATGCTTATTTCCCTGCTCTCAGTTCTTAAAATCTAATTTAAGCTCGAAGTACGCTTCTTGCTTTTCTTGTCGGGCTGCCTGAATGGCATCATTCCACCATGCATCACCAGACATACTTCCTACAACCGCAGTACCACACACTTTAGTCGCACTCCTAACAATGACATCCTCAAAGTCGATACGCCCTCTATATTTTTATTATCTATCAGCGCCTCCCAAGTTGTCTTATCTATGCGTTCGTTTATCTTATTCTGAAAGTCTATTCGTACTTCCGGTTTCTGTAAATTTTCAAGTTTTATTCGTGTTTGTTTCGTTTCTTTTGGTTCTCTTTCTTCTCCATCTCTGACCTAAGTTTCTTTTGGAGACTAGAAGGTAATGATCCTCTACAACAGGTGTACATGTGGATCATCTTATGCCTAAACCAAGTATTTGTAATGAATAAGCCGTTTCCTAAGCATAAGCTAACTAATGTGTCTCCGTTATCATTTTTTCTTTTATCCCCGAAATTACCTAGCACCCTTTCTTTGCCCTGACGTTGGACGCCAACCCATCCATTCACATCTCCTTGTAGAATGATTCTTTCACCATGATCGCAAATACTTATTGTATCATATAAGGTGTCCCAGAAGGCGTCTTCTACTTCTCTCGGATCACTATCGACTGGGGCGTAGCACGCTATGATGAATAATCTTCTGATTCCTACTTGCATATTCTAACCCACAGCTGCATAATAACGCGGAATAGTGCATAATAACGCGTAATTATCGGATAATAGCAAGTAGAATTATAGTTTACGCTGAATTTTTGTTAAATTTGTTTCATACTCGATTCTCCCTACTGTATCTCCTTCAAAAGATATTACAAAAATTTCCCAGAGTGAATTTAATTATTATTTTATAAATGTAAAAAAATGATGAAAGTGGCACAACAAAATCAGAAACAATAATGGACTCAATTTATCCAAAACAAGCAATTAGAATAAAATTTACCTTGAGCGACCACTAAACATATATATTTTTAATTTTTACAAAAATCAGTTGTTATTTTCTCACCAAAAGAAATAATTTCTGGGATGTCGAATTATTAAAAAATAAATGAAACTTCAAAAAAGCACCCTTTCAAAGCGTTTTTGAAGTTAAACATTCATTAAACTATTTCAAGCACACCTAATTTTCAATAGTCCTACTTTTAAATTGATCTGAGTTTATACGATTTTGATATTTCAGAAATTATAATTCAAGTATTTAGAGACTTTCATTTCTAATCCTGCAACTTTAAACGATTTCAAGTTATACCTGAATAATTTGAAATGTTTCAACCTAAAATTATCAAACACTTTCAATTTAAAATTCTTGCATATATACATATTTTTGAAATTACGATTATTCCTTTGAAGAACATCTTAACATAAAAAACATCCTCCTTTTTGCAATTTCTGATGTATACATTTTTTGATCGTATATGGTAAAATATTTATCATTTTCCATCACGAAATCAAAACCATAATAGAAAAATCATATTTTATAACTTTGCTTCCTTTTACTTCTTCCTACTATAAAACAGTTATCGGATGCGTTTCATCAGTTATCAGTCGTTTCTTATATACAAAAAAAAGTGTTTAAAAAAGTAGATACAAACGCTATAAAGTTTAAATTAGTCTACTTTTTCATGTTTGTACCTACCATTATGAAAAATAGGTAAAATATTTTAAGAAATTTTAATTTTAAACCAAAAACGTTTGTATACTTTAATCTAAATGCAGCTGAAAGAAAGGGGATCTTGGCTTGCAATGAGCATTGAAAACGGTGTACTTCCATACTTTTAATGTTTAAATCTAAACAAATTAAAAACTGCAATCAAAAAAGTCTTCCTAACTTTTACGGATTTTGTTCCATTATGTTCTAAGATATAATTCCTATTTAATTCGCCTCTATATCCAGTGACCAAAATACACTAGAAAAAAATCGCCAAGACCCAGGAATAAAAATTGAAAATACAGCATATTTAAAAAAATTTAATTTTGTCATTTATTGAGATTATCTTTATAACGTGTGGTTTGCACATTTTTCTGAGCATGTGTGAACTTTTTTAGCATAGAAATATACTAGAATCAAATCAATAACATCCAGCCGAAATTACGATTACAGAAAATTTCCAAAATTTAGAATTCAGTAGGTAATAGAATTATTGTCGATTTTTTACTAGTGTATTTCTGTGTTAAAAAATTTCACAACTGCTTGAAAAAATTATAAAACCACAAGTAGAGAAAATAATTCTATTGAACACCAAATTCCAAAGTTTGAACATTTTCTGTACTTCTAATTTCGACTCCTGGATGTTACCGATTTTTTTTCTATTGTAGTATACCATTATACCATTAAGCCATTTCCCTTTCAGGGTAGGCGTGACACTACCCGATTCGGGTAGTGTTTCTAGGTGGATAGTTTCTTGTAGTAAATAACTACTACAAGTGTGGGCTTACCACACCCACGATGTGCCAACAGCACGCAGTATTCTCGAATGGTCACCCATCCAAGTACTAACCGCGCCCAACGCTGCTTAACTTCAGTGATCTGACGAGAACTGGTTTTTTCAGCGTGGTATGGCCGTTGGCCATATATATACCATATATTATTAGTACTGTGCTAAAAACCCCACATATATTGAGAAAAATGTTTACATAAACCACAAGTTATTACGATAATTACATTCAATACAAAAACCAAAGATTTCCAATTTCGCTGTATTTCCAATTTTTATTCCTGGGTCTTGGCAATTTTTCTTCTAGTGCATTTTTGTCACTCGAAAGTTTTCAGGTACAGGAAAAAATTCTTCTAATATTTATAAAGATTTTAATAATTTTTCCCGATAATAGGGCTGAATTAAACATGAATTATCTCTCAAGAAATAATTGGTGAAAGTCTGCAAAAAATTGGAAAGAATTTTTTGACCTACAGATATATAAAAAAATTGAAACTCAGGAAAATGTAAAAGCTCTGTGAACAAGACATTTCTTAACACTTCTTTTGACCGTAGGTAATGAAGCTGAATGTCTATACGCTACTTTTTCACGTTGTAGCGAGTTTGAATTCCAGAATTTGTTATTTTTCACCCACCTTAATACACAAAGGCACACCCACACATACATATATATATATATATATATATACATATAGTATTTTTTTCAACTTATAACAAAAATTGTGAAAATTCGAACAATATGCCTCCATTCCGAAAAAAAAATGTTTGTGGAATTTATAAAATTCATAATCTTGCACATTTCGTAATCTTTTGTTACACGTTAAAGAAATGATGCGGAAATTCATTTTCAAAATAAACTCAACGTATAAAGATTACTGAAATTTCAATTTTAATTTGTGACTAGTTATTCGAGTGAATACCGCCTCGGATGTTGGCTGAAGTAGATAATGTAAGGTAAAATAGAGTGTGTAAACAATTTTTGTTTTTCATTTTAAAGACGGAACTTTGAAATGTTCTGTGTTCATTGAGGTTACATTCTTTCCCTACTCTTTCGACAATTAAATAAACCTTGTACATATGGTAAGAATTTAGTATAAAAAGGTAGCTTCCTTGATTCAAATGAGACTTCTGGTTCCTGTTTACTAACCATGAAGTGTGAAATCTTCTGCTTATTGGCCTTCTGTGCCTTCGAAGTAAGTCACCCACCAATTTTTATAAATTATCATATATCTCATAATTAATAATAATTTCAAGTATTTAATGTTGAGTATAACCCCGTCAGATACAAATTTAAAAAAAAATACATTCATTTCGTTCGGAAATTTGTTCGAATCCACAACAGAAGAAATGTTTCGCAAGCGCCATGAAGTTCAACACGTATCTCTCATAAGAAAAAAAATACTTTTTTGTAAATTTTATTCACAATCGTCAATATTATATGAATCGAGTTTTTTAAGCTTTTTTTTAGCTTTTTAGCAAATTTTCTCGTAGAATAGAGTTAGAAAGTCTCGAGTTTTTCCGAATTTGTCAACTTATTTTTAGCTTTTCAGTTAGAGTGAGGTCATAATTAATTCAAGTTCACAAACATCATTGTTTCAACAATTTTGTATTATTTTAAATAATATTGTCTTTGAGTAATACTATAAGGATTCGGTTTTTTTCTGAAATATTCAACACTTTTTCCACTTTTTACTCAGTGTGAGATGTTAATTAATGCAATTTTACAAACCTAATTGTTTGAATAAATTAGTATTGTTTATAACTATCTCCTACAGTAATGCTCGATAGTTGTGGGTTTTTCTGAAACATTCAACATTTTATCCACTTTTCAAATAGTGTGAGATAATAATTAATTACATATAGTAAACCTAATTGTTGAAACGAATGTTTATTGTTTATAACTATTTTCTCCTACAATAATGCTAGATAGTTTCGTTTTTTCCTGAAATTCTGAACTTCTTGTTCACTTTGTACTTAGAGTGAGGTAATATACAATGCAATTTAGCAAACATAATTGTTGGTACAAATAATCATAGTCAACAATTATCTTCTCCTATTTATTAATCTCCAATTCAATAATGTATGATATATTATTATTTATTATTTACTATTATATATTAAATAATTATTTTATCACACCTTATTGTTTAAATAGTTTATTATTGTTCATAACTTTCTTCTCTTAGATAATAATTCTCGTTGTGATAAAATTATAAATAAAAATGAGAGAGTAACGTTTTTAAACAATCTCTTTCTTTTTTGTGCGTATATTTTTCTAAAATAAAACAAATATATATTTGTAAAATTGATATCTCACTTCAATTCCCTTCTTACTACATCGAAAGTCAGAAACAATATTTTTACTAGAAGTGCAGAGTTGTAATCAATTAATTATTTGATTCAGACCTTCCTTAATCTCTATATGCATATGTATATGTATGTTATCATCGATGACAACGTATTTTCTCTAGGTCCGGGAAGGGGTTGGGGGGGGGGGGCTGATAGAAAATATTTGCAATTTCACATTTTTGTTTTTCTAGAAAATAAATATTTTTGAAACATCGACAAACAAGTAAAAATAATTAACTTTGAAATAAATACAGTACTATTTGAAAGATGATTCTTGTTGATGTTCATTCTTTATTTGTTCATAACTTGCATTAATGATTACCCCACTAAGCGAAAAGTCAACAAAAAGTAAAAAATTTGAGAAAAACCGCAACTATGTAGCATTAATATAGAAGAAAATAGTTATTAACAATATTAATCTGTATAAACAATTATGTTTACTGAATTGTAATTATTATTACCTTTCTCTTAGTACAAAGTAAACAAAAGGTTGATAATTTCAGGAACAAACGCAACTATCTAGGATTATTAAAGAAGAAGATAGTTATAAACAATAATTATTTGTTTACGCAATTAGGTTTATTGTGTATGTATGTATGTATACCATTAAGCCATTTCCCTTTCAGGGTAGGCGTGATACTACCCGATTCGGGTAGTGTTTCTAGGTGGATAGTTTTCTTGTAGTCATAAATAACTACAGGTTTGGGCTCACCACACCCATAATATGCCAAAAGCACACAGTTTTCTCGAATGATCACCCATCCAAGTACTAACCGCGCCCAACGCTGCTTAACTTCAGTGATCTGACGAGAACTGGTTTTTTCAGCGTGGCATGGCCGTTGCATTAAATAGCATTAATGATTTTCTCACACTATTTGAAAAGTGGACAAAATGTTAAATATTTTAGAAAAAGCGACGACTTTATGGCAATTATTCAAAGATAATATCATTGCAAATAATGCAAACTTGTTTGAACAATTATTTTTGTTGACAAAGGTTAATTATCAATCATTGTAATTGGAAAGTTCAAAATAAGCTGGAAAATTCGGAAAACCCCGCGACTTTCTAACTCTATACTAAGACAAAATTGCTAAAAATAATGAGGAATTGTTTAAATAATTTATATAAACATCTAATTATCAGAAGAAAGTATAATTTCATGTATTGTGAACATTTTGTGAAAAAAACGCAAAAAAATCATAACTAGCGTCAAAAACTAGCAAAATCCAATTTTTCACTTATGGGGTTTTTTTGGGATACCATACAACACACAGAAAAAACTGGGGGTTCACTAATGTTGCGACTCAAATAAAAGTTGGTATCCTTTCGAACTTGAGCTCCAATAGATACCTGCAGAGACCCAAAAGGGTTCGTTTAGAGCGCACTTGAAAAGAACAACATAAAGGCGCATTCACAAACCAACCGCTTGCAAAGTCGGGTTGGTAATTTCGCGATTTACAGAATATGTCGGTAAAGCAAACACAAACGATATTATTATTTATTATGCTTACAATTTTCGGAAAAAGCAAACTGTTTACCCTTCTAGAAATAATTAATTGAAAACAATTCAGAATGATAGAAAGAAATTTGAATTGTTTCTAATCGTGTTTCTTAATCGTGTTTGCACGATTGGGAAAGATTCAGTGTTGCAAAGTTTCAATCGTTCACAATAGGACCAATCGGTATTAGGATTTGGAGGTTATGAAGTGGCAATTTGATGGCAGCACTTTCGTCTCGCGGGAATTATTCGAAAACGTTCATTTACTTTTTTTTCGAGGCAACACATTTTAAGCAATATGTTCATAAAAAAATATAAATAAATGTTTTTTCATCCAATTATTCATTTCATTGTCTATAATTTTGTATAGAAAAATGTAATTTATTAAATAAATTACTTAAAATATTTTAGGTAATTATTTTTTTTTAATGAAAATGTAACTATTATTCCAGTTGAATATTCCATAATTTTAGTTGAAAATTCATCTCTTTTTTTTCAACTTTCATTTTTTTGCCTATGAATTTATTTATTCAATTTTTGGTAGAAAAATTATCTTTTTTAGTTGGAAATTCGTCTTTTGGTAGAAATTCATCTTCTTCGTCCAAAATTCAATTATTCTACTTAAAGATTCATCATTGCAGTAAAAAATTCATTTGTCTGGTTTAAAATTGAACTATTTCAGTTAAATATTTAGAATTTTATTTGAAAATTCATCACTTCGTTTGTTTGGTTAAAAATTAATTTCTTTAACTTGAAATATAATTATTTAAGTTTTGGTTGACAATTTATCTCTTTTAGTAAAAATTAATTTTTTTGTCTGAAAATTCAACTATTTCAGTTGAATATTCATTGTTTTAATTGAAAACTCTTATGTTTGGTTTAAAATTAATTTTTTTTTTTCACTAAAAACGTTACCATTCCATTTTTGGTTGAAAATGATTCTTGTTTTAGTTCAAAATTCAACTATTTGGTTGAAAATTTGTCTCCTTTAATAAAAAATTCGACTATTTTGTTAAAAATTCATGTATTTTGTTGAAAAATTGTATTTTTTGTACAAAATAATTATTTTTATTTAAAAATTAATCTTCTGGTTAAAAAATTCATCTTTTTGGTCGAAAATTCAAGTGTCCCAGTTAAATATTCATAATTTTAGCTGAAAATTTATTTTTTATTTTGTTTAAAATTTAACTATTCAGTTGAAGATTCATAATTTTATTTGAAAATTTATCACTTTGGTTGAAAAGTTTAACTATTTCATTTTTTTGTGAAAAATTGATAGTTTTAGTGGAAAATTCAAGTATTTTTTGAAAATTCATTTATTTTGCAATGTTTTGTTCTGTTGTGTTAAAGGATGTTCAGAGTGAACGTCATGAATTAAAATAAATGTTTGCGTTTTACGGCAAATATGAATATTTTACTTTTAGTTGACCGGGAAAATTGAAAAACTTGACCGGGAAAAACCGGGAAATAACCGGGAATTTGAAATTGTCCGCCGAATCGCCACCCTGAAAATGTATGTGCTTGGGGAAGGAAACCCAGTTGTTTTGATGATTCCTGCATGTATTTAATACAATTTTGAACTATTGCACCTGTAAATATCACAATTTTTAATGTTTAAATTTAAAAATAGTTCAATCTGTAACAGTTTTTAAATAGTTCAATCTACAAGTCCATTTCTGTCAATTATCGTGTTTTTCGCTGTATATGTTTTTTTTTGAAATTATCAAATGTGTAAATTAATTTTTTATGATAAATCATCAGTTTAGAATCAAAGAAATTAATTTTCAGATCACAAAATAGACTTTTAGAGTAAAAGGTAAATTAATTCTTTGATTTTACTCTTTACAAATGAATTATTGATTTTAAATTCAAAAGAAGGAAGACTTTTCTTCACAAATGTCAATTCTGAATAATTCATAATATTTTTTGTACTTCAAAATTATTAAACAATAATTATAATAATTATGTTGTAAAAAATTGATTTGCATATTTTATCATTTCAAATAAGCGCGCGATCAACATGCAGTGAGGCTGCTGGTGCGACGCATGCGCATTAAGACTTTAAAAAAATTCGTTTCCAATTCGAAAAAAATTGGTTATCTATTTTTATATTTTATGTTAAAATTATAAAACAAAGGAAATTTTGTTTTTGCAACGACCCTACAGCACTTCTAATAATATATATTTGTACTTTTAAAAAGTGACATCTCGAAAAGTTTCTTGCATATGAATAAGCCTTTATGTTTACAAGCTTGTTACATAACCTGCAAATTACATCTATCAAGTCATTATATGTATTTTAATTACGGTAATATTTTGTACCTTCATTGTCTTCATGAATTTATGTCCATCAGAGTTTGATTACATGTGTGCTTTCAGGTGAAAATTTTATAATTAATTTAACAAAATGTCGAAGTGGGCAAAGCGAAAAATAGGTTCTTTAGAAATAGGCTCATTTACAATTGGGATCCTTTAGAACCCCAACTGAGGTATCATTTAGAGCTCATTTATCGTTTTGGGTTCCTTTCCAGCAAGTGGGGTTCATTTTTGTTGCAGCTCCTTTGGAACCAAAAATGGGTTCTAATGGAAACCCCAGTTTTTTCTGTGGCAGACTTATGAGGGTTATATATTCAAAAAATAGGTTCGGATTCGTATTGTATGGCTAATTGTGAAGGGAAGTGTTGAGTTTCATATCGAGTTTCCTAATATTGACGATTCTGAATAAACTTTACAAAAACGTTTTTTTTTTTTTGAAGTACGTGTCATACTTCTTGGGGTTTGCGGAATCTCTTTATTTTACTGTCCATTTATTTTTTTGTGGATTCGGATACATTTCCGGGCGATATAAATGCAAATTTTTTTTAAATTTTGACCACACTAATATATATATATATATATATATATATATTACATTTGAACAATTTGACCGCCCTATATTACATTGAACATATTAAAAATCAAAAAATGAAAGTTGAAATATAATATTTTCGTCCTATTTTATCATTACTTTTTATCTTTGCAGACAGTTTTTGCAGATGATTCAGCTGACGAGCACAGTTTCTCAAACTACCTAGCCGATACTCGAATGCGTAAAATCTCCAGCAAATTAGACTCTGACATAGGGGTTAGTTTACAGAAAAATTTAATTCCTAGATATTTGTTCAATTCAAGAATATATATGTCATCATTTTGTTCTTCTTTTTCACCAGGCTGCGATTCGCGCTGCAAAGATACAAAAAATAAAGTTTGACGATGTATTGTTCAAATGTTGGACAGGTAATAATGATCCAGTATTCTCTCAAAGCATGAATACCAAAGGCGACACATGCATGCAGTGTTATGATAAATACGAGGAAAATATTAAGGTACCTAAAACAATATTATTTATTAGCTATTTCAAACACAATATGTGCTCTTTTTCACTTCATTTTTTTATAGTCATTGATTTAATGGTAATCCTAAACAATCAGGAAACAAGTTTCATATCCAATGTCAATAAAAAAGTATCGGACGTTGCCAAAGTCTTTTGAAAATATTGCGTCCTCAACAAAATGTAAATAAAAATTCCTAAATAGTAACAATTGAATTTTTTAATTTAGATTCATAAAAGTTTATCTCGTTGAATTAGAAAAGCCTATAAAAGTCCAAGAAATATTTTTAGGTTCTTAATGTTTTTATCTATATTCGATAAATCTTTAAAAAGATTGTTGACATTCTTGTGCTTAAGAACAAAATTCTGAAGTTTATAGCAATAACGAGCATACAGTCAATATTGAAAAGATGTGGTTATTTATACAGGAAAGTTTTACATAAATATACAAAATTATTCTTTTTTTCGTTTAAAGTCTGCTAAACACTGCTGTAACAAAGTCGTTGCTGAAATAAAAAAAGAAGCAAAATCAAATTTTGATCTGGCTAAGAACTGCATTGCAAAATGCGCTCAATCTGAAGACGTCTGCCTTAAAGAGATTATAAAACAAAAAAAAGCCAACGACGCTAAGTGGAATATAGGTCAATATACCGATGAAAGTAAGAAGACTCAAAATCTGGATACGGACGAGAGTAAGAAGACACGAAATGTATAAAATACAACTGTGATTGTATTGAAATCAATAAACAATTTGAACAATTAAATTAATGAAACTAAACTTCCTTCCCATTTCCAGCTGTTGAAAAATTTTTCCTGCTGCGTCAACTATGTCGACTGCAGTTTTTTTACACAAGTAGAATAATAACCGAGCTTTATTTATATTATATTATTTGGCAAATATATTATAAAGATTGTACATTTATTTTCTATTCAATTAAGATTGCGCACATAATGCACAGGGTTGGAAGAAAAAGTATCAACAGAGAATAATCACCCCGCAAAATTAAATTAATTAAATTCTAATTTTAATTATTTTGAATGATGAAATAATTTTTATTATGAAAATCTAAGGTTTGAAATTTGAGTGAATTATAAATTGTTTAATTTATAAGTAATTTATTCCACTGTGGTTAAATTGAAATGTTTCCCATTTGAATGAGTCTTATTGAACTTTTTAACATTTACAATCAAATAAGTGAGAAAAATTTTAGTTTTTCTAGCCCCCCCCCCCCCCCCCCGCCGCCCCAAAAAAAAGTAACGTGGCCCAAAATTCTATCAAAATATAAGAAAATGGGTGATTTTTTACAAAAATATGGTAATAATGGAGGAATAAATTCTTTTAAATAAAATCAATGTACATTGAATGCAATATGGAACATTTTTAATTCCTTGGATTTCAAGTCGAAATATATATTGAACTTTCAACAAAAACTATTAATTTTCTGACCATGAAGTCAAATTAAAAAAAAAATAAATGCATGCATTTTCTATTATATAGTTGAATTTTCAACGTTTGAAGAATAAATTTCTAGCCAAAAATGAAATAGTGAAATCTTCAGATAAAAAAATTAATTTTTAACAAAAAAAACGAATTTGCAACAAAAAAGATCAAGTTTCAACCAGAAAGATGAATATTCTACCAAACAACACGAATTGTCAACAAAACACACCAATTTTCAACAAAAATGTTGAATTTTCAAGCCAAACGGACGAATGATCTACGAAACGGTTAAAATTTCAACCCAAAAATATGAATTTGAACAAAAATGTTAATTTTATACTAAAAGGTTTAATTTTTTACCAAATTGTGTTATCCTTAACCAAACCAGATTAATTTGAAACCAAACAGTTGCAAGTTTAACCAAAAAGAATGAATTTTCAACCAAGAAGAATAATTTTCGACCAAAAAAGACAAATTTTTAATAACATACATAAATTTTCAACAAGGGAAGATAAATTTTCAATTAAAAAATATAAGTTATCGTGAAAGAATTGAACAGTTACATTGCTGGTTAAAAGAATTAAGTCTCAACCAAAAAAATGTAATTTTCAACAAAACAGTTACATTTTCAAACAAGGAGATGAATTTCCAAGTAGAATAATGAATTTAAAAAAATGAATTTTCAACAAGAGAGTTCAAATCAAAAGATGATTTTTTAACCATAAGATTAATTTTGTAAAAATTGAATAGTTAAATTTTCAACCATGAATCTTTAACCAAAAAAATGAATTTTCCAACAAGAAGAATAATGTCAAAAAATTGGCTTTTACACTTTTGTAATTGTTAGGAATTTTATGTGGATTATTTTTGGGAAAAAAAATATTCAAAATCCGTTTAAATTCGTGCATCCGTCCCACAGTGTACCGCCTGATCATAACGCCACGTGATCACTATCGTCCGTTGGTGTCAGTGGTTCAATTCCGACTATGGTCAGCCGCGACGTGTTCTCCGTGCGCCACTCGCATTCCCCTAGATTGATGCAATTTTTTAAATTCTTTAAATTAAATTTTTTGCGCATTTCTCAAGCTTGATGAATATTTCCAAACCTTCAATAATATTTTCTGTAGGATGGAAAATATATATTTTTAAATTTCTATAAAGTATATTCTCTAAATCTGAAATTCTAAAAATCTAATGTTTTATTGTTCAGGGAAAGTCAGGTATTTTGAAAAAAAATCTTCCAAAAGTCAGGGAATGTCTATAAGAGGCACTTTGAATAACTGTCAAGGATAATTCCGTTTATGAATGATTTCAGTTGTCTCCTATTTGTCATGTACCAATTTGTAACGTGACAAATAAGATTTTTTCATATTTTGCAGTTTTAAAATTCATATAAAGAAGCAATCTTGATGAAATTTTCCATAAATTGTTGAAAAGTATTTTCCGTTAGTATGTAGTTTATACTCAAGATTTTTTGTAGTACTTCAAGTATCGAGTTTTGACACACATTTTAGGTCGTGATCTAGCCAAGTCAAACCTTAAGTTACGACAAAAAAAATAGTTCATTTATTTTGGAAAATACCGACCATAGCGTATCGCGTATCCGAATATTTCCTGATTTTCTTCTGCTTCAAAAAAGCGTTTTTCAGTTATTGGAATTACAAAATGAAATTTGTTGAATATGGACAATTTTTTCCATTGAAGTAATTTAGAAACAAAGAACAGGATTATTTCTGATAACTGGATGAACAATCTCAGTATCCTATTCTATATTTTCACACATTATTTAAATTTCTAATTTTTTATAAAATTTTCAAATACGGACAGTTAAAATCTTAATTTCTTTTAAGTTGCAAGCCATACAAAACTATTCAATTTTTATCTAGAAGCTTGAATCTTACAAAATTGGACTCCTCTGCACATAAAATTTAAATTTTTTGAATTTTAAAATGTTTTTATACCTAACAATTATTGAATCCTTTTACAAAAAATAGATGTGTCACAAAAATCTCGAAAGTATTTTTGTCGCATTTTCATAATACTGATTAGGTAATTCAAAAAGCTCAAAGAATGGAATCTTGCCAAATTCGGATGAACAAAAGTAAGTTTATTGTCAAATGTCACTCAAACTTGTATTTTTCAATAAGTGAAAAAATGCCACTTCAAAATCGACACTTTAGAGGTTTTCCATACATTTCGAGATAAGTGTATCTTGGGAAGATAAACTGGAAACTCTGAGTTTTACAAAGTATTTAAATGAGTCCTTCATCAAATTATCCTGTAAATTTCACGTTGGTCCCAGGATTTTTTAATCCTAAAATAAAAATTTTGAAAATTGCTCAAAAGTCTCTATTGTGATGTTGGCATTTATTTACAATTAGGTTGAAGATGATTTGCTTGACAGAGGTAAATTTAAATTTTGAGGTATTTGGTTCATTGAATTTTCATTACAATAAATGTTACTAATTATTATGAATTTACTAATTAAAGTTGCATTGATCAAATATTGCTCAACAGTTGCTGTTGTCAGATTTGAGAATTTAATACGACTAAGTTGAAGTTGAATTTGGTTATTCGACAACACAGAATCTGAATGTTAAAGTATTTTTAATTTTATATTTTTATTTTTTTTATTTTAATTCTAAAAATCACATTCATTGCAAATTCACTAATTAAAGTGCTCAAGATTTGAATAGCTTAAATTTTCAGTAGAACAAGCCAAACTTAACCTTTAGTGGTTAGTTTCAGTTTTCAAAAATTATTATTCTGATTTAAAAAATGCAATGAATATATAGAAAAATGGTTCTCTTTTATTTATTGTAAAAATACCATTTCTCACAGTTATTTAACAATAAAGTTACTTATGCTCAAGTCGAATATAAATTTACTGAAACAATGTTATATACGTCTGGCTGGATTAAATTACATTTTGCATTATAGGTCTTGAATTCTTCTCACTATTTTCATGCAAATATATGTTACATTTTTTTTACCCTTAAACTTAGATTTCTTCATATTTATGTGACAAATAAGTTCAAAGAACACGGTAAATTAAATTTCATACACACATCCTAATTTACTTGAAAAAGTGATCAATTTCAACCGTAAAAGTGACCAAAAGTGGCTAATTTCTAACACAATAAATTACTGAAAATTCAAACAATACAAAAGAATTTGACGAAATTTATAAGAATTCCAGGTGATTTTTAACGAATTCACGAAAAATTCCTATAAAGCCAAAATATTTCAAGTTAAAATTCAAAAGAATTCTGATAAGTTGAAAAAATCGACAAAATTCCATTGATTTCAGTAAAATTGGAGTGAATTCAGAAGAGACTTTGCTGAGATTCATAAGAATTTCAGTGAATTGAACAAAATTTCAAGAATCAACATATTCCCATTGAATTGAGTAAAATGGGAGTGAAAAGAATTCAGGGCAAATTCAAATAAATTCTATATAAATTAAAAATAATTCAAATAAATGGACCAAAATCTTTAAAATCCAAAAAAGTGAATAGAGTGAATATAGTTAGTGAATAAGAATCTGATAAAAACCATAAGAATTCAAGGTGAATTTAAAAGTCTGCAAAATGAATTCAAAAAAATTGAAAATCCAAAAAAGATCAAATGAATTCAGTCGATTTGAAGCGAATTCCAAATAATTCAAACAGAGAAATATATATACCTGAAGATTCTTTGTTATTATTTATTAAAAGAAAAGTGAATAAAGTGATCTTTTCATTTTAGAAAATGACTACAAAGTGATTTGAGAAAAAAATAACTAAATGTGAATTAAGTCAATATTTGGCAGCCCTGCTTATAGAAAATTACTTGAGTCAAATTCAAATAGTCGGATTTGATTCTGCCTTGATGAATAGTTCATCCGTAAATATCTTGAAAATATATATTTAATGTTTTTTAAATATAAAAAGCATTAAAGTTTGGTGCCTTCGGTTATTTTAATGAGAAAAATATACTACTAATTTTCATGAATTATATGTAACTTGAAAAAAAGCGTCATTCATATTGAATTTACTATAAATTTCTCATCACAATCAGAGAAACCTCTGTAAATCATATACAACATTCTGAAATCATATATGATTTTCCATAAAATCTATCAAAAATGTATCCTGTCATTTTCCTAAAAAATTATTCGATTTTTTCCAAAGAAAATGTAACTAATGCGCGCATAGAGCGCACAATGTTTAATTTTTGAATTAATAAATTTTTAGAAATAAAATATCAGGTTTTTAGAATTTCAGATTTAGAGAATATACTTTATAGAAGTTTAAAAAAATATATTTTCCATCCTACAGAAAATATTGTTGAAGGTTTTAAAATATTCATCACACTTGATAAATGCGCAAAAAATTTAATTTAAAGAATTAAAAAAATTGCATCAATCTAGGAGAATGCGAGTGGCGCACGGAGAACACGTCGCGTCTGACCATAGTCGGAATTGAACCACTGACACTAACGGGCGATAGTGATCACGTGGCGTTATGATCAGGCGCACACAGTAGGACGGATGCACGAATTTAAACGGATTTTGAATTTTTTTCTCATAAATAATTTACATAACAATTATTTTCCATAAAATCTATCAAAAATGTATCCTGTCATTTTCCTAACAAATTATTCGATTTTTTCCAAAGAAAATGTAACTAATGCGTGCATAGCGCGCTCAATGTTCTAGTAATTTTAAATTTCAAGTTCTTAGATTTGAAGGTTCGGTAAAATGAAACTTATATAAATTATATGTTGCTTCTGATTATTAATAAAATATAATTTGTTATTTTCATTTTTTAATCGACAAATATCAAATGTTTTAATTCTTACATTAGTTGATTCGAAATCAGAAATTTTGTGTCAGTGAAGTGAGGTAAAATAGATTGGTTGCGTAAATAAATCTAATTCTTCCAGTTTGAAGAAACGACTTGTAAATGCGTACTGTTTGTGTAGGTGACATATGCTATTCATAAGAAAGATTCATCAGATTTCCTACTCTTTGTTTTAATAAAAAGTAAATATAAATAGTTTTCGATAGTTTCCGAATATCAAATTATTAAATATTTCAAATAATAATCAAATAAGTAATTTTGCATTAATCTTTAGTTGCTCACATTTCTCTAATTAAATTAGTATATTTTTATTTTTAAATTAGTGAAATTTTACTAATTTAGATTCTTAATGATAATTAAGAAACTCTGGTTGAAATTATTCCGCCGTCCGAAGAAAAAAGGTACGTGACATTTTCGCTGAGGTCGTATTTTCGAATGCCAAGTTTACGAAAAGAACCCGAAACCGCAAAGTCACTTCCGTATCTTTTTACCTTGGAGGGCAATATTATGAAAGCACGAAACTGTATTAGTTTTTTCTGTGGAATGCAGAAAACTTTTTTTTCATCGGATATTTTTCAAAACAATTCAGATATATAATTTTTTCTTTTCAATTCTGACGATGAAAAACCTCCAAAATTTAAAATAAAGAAAATGGAGACCGTTTGTCTGAAAATCAAACATTTTATTTGTTGTAGTTGCGATAAAAATTCCAAAAGCAAAACTATTCCTTCTTAAGATTTCTAAAAAAAACTTCTACTTTTCTATATTTTTCATTGAAATTTTTTTATTGACGATGTATAATTTCGGAAATACTGTAAAAATGGTGTAAGCCATACAAAAACTGGAAAGATCATTTTATAGAACTCCTGAAAGGCACCAATTTGCTTTCGGGACTTTTTCCGTATCGTATCTCATATAATTGAAAAATAAGCTTGCTTTCAACTTTTCAACTTTTCGTTGCTGCAGATTTCGAAAAGACAATGAACCCCTAATCAGAATCAAAAAGACAAAGTTCTTGGGTATCAACAAAAAAACTTAAGGCAAAAAAAACTTCCGTGAAAAAATTGATTTTCAGAAGATAATTGTTAACCGATTTGAATATTTAAAAAAAAATCTTATGAAATTCCACATTAAACTGCCATGGCTGCTTAAAAAAAAAAGTTATTATTTCTTTATGTAATAACAAAAATAAAAAATATTTTTTTTTTACTCTTAAGTGTACCGTTTATTACTTAATACTTGGATTCTTTATAAAATACCTAGGAAACATGAAGCAACTATTTAAACAAAATCCTCAATAGGAATGCAAATGTTCAAAAATTTATTGAATTTTTTATAAACAAGTGGATGGAAATGGTTTCTTAGGGTTTGGCAGCGACTCGACACTTCACTCCCACGAAATGTTTAAAATGTACGGACAAAAATAGTTTTTTGCTTGGATTAATAAAAATTAATAAATCATTTGTTTTCTTATTAACAAATTTGATAAACAACTTTCCAAACAAGGTATTCATGATGAAATGAATCATTCTTCCACGGAATCAATTATATATTACTTGAAAATAAAACCGAAGTATCATATTTGGTCATCCAATAAAAATTGATGATGGCTTAAACAAGCTTCATTAACAATTGCACTATTAAACTATTTTTGGACGTACAAACTTCGTTCTTTTGACGCAATCAACTGTGAATAACTAACATCTAATTTTTTAAGGAAATATCGATAACAATGAACACTTTTTATTATAAAAAACAGTTTTTTAAACAAATTTTCATCATTTCATCTATTTGGAAATGACTTCTTGCTATGAACCAATAACATTTGATAATTGTTTCGGCAAACTTCTTTAATAAATGCATTTTTTGGCTATTTTTCAACATTTGAAATTTGTCCTTTTAACGTAATCAACTATTAATAACAAGTTTTAAACCATTTACAGATACTTCGATAACGATCCACCATTGTTATTGTTACTGATAATGTTATTGAAATTTGTCTTGTCTAATGCATTTGTAACCTAATGATTTGTTAAAAAAATCTAATTTGTTAATGATTTGTTAATTCAATTATTAATAACAATAACAGTAGTGAATCCTTATCAAAATATCTAAAATAAGTTCAAAAGTTTGTTATTAACAGTTGATTGCGTTAAAAGAATAAAGTTTAAATGCTGAAAAATAGCCAAATAATGCATTAGTTATAAGGTTGTTTGAACAATTATAAAATACTATTGATTCATCGCAAGAAATATTTGGTAATTAATTTCCGTTAATTTCGTGAAAAAGAGCCAAATTTGATTCCTGAATACATAACATAATAAAAATGTAATGGTGTTAACTTATGAAATTGTAAATTTTGATCATTCTTTTGCGGACTTTGAATGTCCAAATAAAAAATTCTGAAGAATTTTAAACTTGAAATCTTAAATTCGTTGCACTTCTTTGTGCTATAAAAAGTTTTACAATTCGGAAATTTGTAATTTTTTTAAAATTTAATTCTTCTCAGTCTATTACTAAGTCTAATTCTTAAGCCTAATTCTTCCAGTTTGAAGAAATTACTTGTAAATACGTACTGTGTGTGGAGGTGACGTATGCTATTTATAAGATTCATAAGATTTTCTCCTCACTGTTCAAATAATAAGTAATGAAAAATAGTTTTCGATAGTTTTCCACTATCAAATTATGAAATATTTTGAATAATCGAATAGGTAATTTTTCACTAATCTTAAGTTGTTCACAATTCTCTAATTTAATCAGTAGGTTTTCATTTTTAATCAGTGAGATTTTACTAATTCAGATTCTGAAATATGGTTGGAAATTTCTGGTTAAAATTGTTATGAAGGCATGAATCGGTATTAGTTTGTTCTCTGTAATACCGAAAAACTTTTTTTTTAATCCGGTATTTTTGCAAACAATTCAGATGAATATTTTTCTTTTAACTCTAACAAGGAGTTTCTCGATGTTTTATGCTCCGTGAATAAAAATACCAGAAATTTGAAATTTGCATTGAAATTTTTTTGATAAGAATGGAAATTTCAGAAATACTGTAAAAATGTCGGAAACCATAAAAGAACTGGAAAGAACATTTTGTAGATCTCCTGGAAAAACACCAGCTTGATTTTTTTCTATATCTCGTATAATTGAAAAAAAAATTTGCTAACAACTTTTTCCATTTTTTTGTTGTTGCGGATTTTGAAAAAATGATAAACCCCCTATCAGAATCAAAAAGAAAAATTTCTTGGGCATCTGACAAAAAACACTTCGATTGCACATTAAGGAAAAAAATTTCCGCGCAGGAATTGATTTTCAGAAGGCAATTGTTATCTGATTTGGACCTTCTTTAAAAAAATAGAATCTTATTAAATTCCACATCGAACTGCCATGGCTAATTAAAAAAAAAATTATTTTATAAGAAAAATATTTTTTTTCTACTTTTTAAGTGTGAAATAAATTTAAAAAATCTGCAGAATCGATTATATATTACTTGAACATAAAATTGTAGTATGATATTGGATTATTCAAGAAAAATTGATAATCTTTTGAATAAGCTTAGTTAACAAATGCACTATTTGGCTATTTTTGGACGCACAAACTACGTTCTTTCGGTACAATCAACTGTAAATAACTGACTTCTAAATTCTTGAGGAAATTTCGACAATAAACATTTTTTTCTGCTAACAACAATTGTTTAATTTCAAAAACTTTTAATTGGAAATTATTGATTCTAAATGCTTTTTATTAAAAATTCTGTAATTGCAAAAGCTCTCAAACGCAAATCTTTTAATTTTTCTCATCAATTCAGGCTCTCAATTTTAGACTCTATGATTTAATTTAAATTTGATATATTGGAGGATTTCCAGAATTAAAAATGGTTCAATTTAAAGTGCTCATATTTATAAAATGTGCAATTCATCAATTTTATTCAATTATATATTATGAAATTTGAAATTTTTTTAGTTTAACATGTTTATCGGCATTACAGGTTTCAAATTAATACAAAATTAATATGGTTCTATTTTTAAACTTTTGAATTTCAATATTGCGAAACATATAATTTTAAGTTCAGGAGAATAACAAATTTTTCTTAAGGTCCCTAGGAAAATTTGAAATAATTTTTTATTTTAAAAAACTAACTTTAAGAGAAAATTCAAAAAGATTCCGTAAATTATCGAAAAAAAATCTGGAAGGCTCTGAAGCACTTTCTTTAATTTTTCAGGATTGACGAAAATTTTGAAAAAAATTTGAATCATTTTTAAACATATTTGAAAGGTTTGGAAAAAATATCAAAATAATTAAACATTTTAAAAGATTCCAAAACATTTTAAAAAAAAGTAGACTTTCGTAGATTTCCATATAAAATTTGGAAGCTTACTAAGGATTTTTATTTTAAAAAAAAATCATTTTAAGGGAATGTTTAAAAAGATTTCAAAACATTTCAAAAGATTTTTGGAATTTTTGAAGAAGATTTTTCAAGATTTAAAGGCAATTTTGTAAACTTTGCAGGATTTCAAAAATAATTTCAAATTTGAATTGCTTTCAAAAAAATAAAAAAAATATTAGGATTTTTGAACATGTCAAAATTAAATTTTGAAGCTTTTTAAGGATTTTGAAGGGTTTAAAATAATAAACAAATTTTCTTAAGATTCCTTGTAAAATTTTAAATGATTTTTTTATTTAAAAAAATTATTTTGTAACAAAAAGTTTAAAAAAATTTTAAACATATGAATGATATGTAAAAATATATAAAAATATGTAAAAATGGGACGATTGAAGAATTCTGAAAAAGAGAATTCTCGGCACTGTAAAATTCACGAAAAAAAATCAAATAGGAAATTTCCGAAATCATGAAATGCTGGATAATAAAGTTCCAGACAATTTATAAAATAACCGAATTTGAAAATGCACTAATCTAAAAAATTAAAAAATTGTTAAAATAATAAATAAATAAAAATATGTTCATCAAAGTAGTTTATTTTATTTACTATTTCATTATTTAACAAATTTTTAATTGGGGAATTTCATAAGTAGTGAATGTCTCTTTCCTGGCGATTTTAGAAGTCCGGATATTTTATAATGCCGAAAAAAAATCTGGAAGATTTGAAGACAATTTTTTAAATTTTAAAAGATTATTCCAAATTGCAGGAATAATTCGAGCCAGTTTCAAAAATATTCAGGTATTTTTGAAAGGATTACAAATATTTTAAAACCTTGAATGATTTTCGAAAATTTATAAAATATTTTAGAATTTATCGTAAACTTCTGAAAGTCCGAAATATCTTTTACACGGATTAGAATTGTTCATGAAATGTGGCAAAATCCTGTGAGAGAAATTTTTTTTTTTAATTTTCTACATTTTTTTCGACAAACTTATAGTACTTATTTTCTTGCTCTCAGATCTCAGAATCTAATTTTAACTCGAAGTTAGATGTTTAAGAACATTTTAAAAAGTAAATAGTTATTCTAAATTTTTATTTTGTAAGCAAACAAATTTTTCCACATAAATCGAAAAACATCACGTACACGATTGATGATGCTAGTTAAAGCAAATAATTTAAGGTGAAGCAGAGTGTGTAAATAATTTTTATCTTTCCATTTTGAAGACGGACCTTCTGCTTTTTTCAATAAAGCTGAAAATTTGAAACAATCGCGTTCTTTTATTTAACTTTCCTGATTGCCCCATTCTTCATTTCAATAACTTTATTCTAATTAAACCCTACATAAATTGATATACTTTCACCCAAAAATTAGTATGTAGTACTTTTCCAGTATCGAATTTTGGAATATAAATATTTCGACAAATAGAATTTGTCGTTTTCTACTAATATTTTGTAGATTTCGCTAATTTGGATTGAGAGAGTAAATACAAAAATATTTACTTGATTCAAAGAAATAATTTTCTTGGTTTAAAATGAGATCAGTGAATTATTCATTAAATTTTAGCCAGCGCTTTATTATAATCCAAAAATATGTTTTTTCAAGCGACAAGAATATTATCGAACAAATCATTTCTTTAATTCACGAAAGAAAGAGACGTCATTATTAAAAAAAGTTAGTTCATCTAGAGGTACTTTCAGTTTGAATAAAAAAGGAAGTTAAAGAAACAATTTTTTAAATGTAAACATAGCTTTTCTCTGGGTGGATCAACTTATAACATTAACTTTTCCAAGGCTTTAACTCATGATAATTTGATAATTCTTTTCCAACTATTTTTCATTGTCAAAACTTTCAATTTGATTAAAAACTGATTCTAGCACCAAAGATTCAATAAGTCTAATATATTGCTCTTTTTTCAAGCACATTCTATTTTAAATTATTATATTCGCAATGTTTTTAATTTAAAATGGATCGAAAATAAAGGCTTTTATTTTAATAAAACACACTTTGATGATTCAATTTTGATGTCTTTCAGAATTTCAAATCAAAATTGTTGAATTATAAAAACTTTTAATCAGAAATTATTCAATGAAAATGCGCTTCATTCAAATTTCTGTAATTGCAAAAGCTTTCAAATGGAAATTATTTAATTTTTGACCCATTAAAATTGAAATTTCTCATCAATTTAGGCTTTCAATTTGAGACTGTTTGATTGAATTTTGAAACAAACATTTTTAATATTGGAAGACTCCCAGAATCGAATTTATAATTAAATTTTTCATAAGATTCCTGGAAAATTTTTTTATAATTCTTTATTTGTAAACATTATTTGTTAAAGAAAAGTTAAAAAGATTAAAAAACAATTTTGAAAGATTTCTCAAAATGAGACGACTGAAGAATTCGGAAAATAAAATTCTTGACAGTGTGAAATTCCGAAAAAAAATTAAAAATAGAAAAATTTTCGACACTTTCAAATTCCCAAATTGGAGGATTCCTGAATAATGAACTTCCTGACAGTTTATACAATAAACGAATAAAAAAATTTCCAAATCGGAAAAAATTTGAAGATTGTTAAAATAATAAATAAAACATATTTTCATTCAATGGAAGTACTGTACTTCATTTATTATGTTATTATTTAACAATTTTTTCAATTGTTTAGATTGGGTAATTTCATAAGAAGGGAATGTCTCGCTGTTGACGATGTTTTTATTTTAGAAGATTAATAAAAATTGTAGGAATGATTCAAGTCAGTCTTGAAGATATTTCAGAATTTCTCAATTTTTAAAGAGAGTAAAAATATTTTCAAACTTTGAAAGGTTTCCGAAAATTTATCAAATATTTTTGAATTTCTCGCAAACTTCTGAAAGTCCTGATTATCTTTTATACTGTTCAAAAACTTTAAACAAATCAATAGTTTTTTGACATTTTTATTTTCTAATAAAATTTGTTTTTCGACTAAAATCGAAAAACATCACGTGCACGACTGATGCTGCTGGTTGAATTAAATAATGTAAGGTGAAATAGAGTATATTTTCAAACAATTTTTTTTTCTGTTGTGAATACGGAACTTTGGAATGTGCTGTGTTCATTGAGGTTACATTCTTTTCCTACTCTTTCGTCAATTAAATAAACCTTAAGAATTTAGTACAAAAAGGCAGCTTCCCCGATTCAGATGAGACTTCTGGTTCCTCTTTGCTAATCATGAAGTGTGCAATCTTCTGCTTACTGGCCTTCTGTGCTTTTGAGGTAAGTCACTCACCAATTTTTATCAATTATAAATTACCAAACTGAAAAATTCATTTACTTACATTTAATATTGAGTATAACCCCTTCAAATACAATTTTTTTTTTATTTTCACTCATATCGCCCGGAAATTTTTTCGAATCCACACAAAAAATAAATTATTTTCTTCATGAAAAAAATTGTTAAACTTAAATTTATTCAGAGAAAAGGTCTTCTCATTTCGCTACGCTAGGATTCGAACGCCAGGTCAACTGATTGCCGGTCAGGTGCTCTACGACTAAGCTACTAGAGAGATCGGAAAAATAATCTTTTTTCTAAAAACACGCTTTCTTTGTCAAAGTCATCTCCTCTAATACAGAAAATATTTAAATATCTATATCGTAGATTCCCATTTTCACAGTGAGTGAAAAGATTTCTCTTCTGATTGATCGTTACCGTCTCCGATGATAATACAGATTCCTAGTAAAATTGAATTGTATTAAAACATAACATTTTGCAAAATAAAGCGTGTTTCAGAAAAAAGATTCTTCTTCTAATCTCTCTAGTAGCTTAGTGGTAGAGAACCTGACCGGCAATCAGTTGACCTGGCGTTCGAATCTCAGCGGAGCGAGAGGAGATCTTTTTTCTGAATAAATTTAAATACCGAAATTTTTAATTCATAGTTTCATCTAGTCTGAAAAGACTTTGGAGATTTTCTGTATTAGAGGAGATAACTTTGATCGATATTGTAGATTTCCATTTTCACAGTGTGTGAAAAGATTTCTCTTCTGATTGATCGTTACCATCTCTGATGATAATACAGATTCCTAGCAAAATTGAATTCTTTGAAAAAAGTTATATTTAGAGGCTTCGCAAGCCCCAGGAAGTTTAACACGTATCTCCCATTAGAAAAAAATACGTTTTTGTAAATTTTACCCAGAATCAGAGCCAATAAAAGTTGTTCAAAATACATTAAAAAACTACTTTCTACTGATAATTATATGTTTATAAAAATGATTTAAACAATTTATAGTTGTTTTTATCAATTTTGTCTGAGAATAAAGATAGAAAGTCGCGGTTTTTTCAGAATTTTTTAACTCATTATCAACTTTTAAATTGGAATGAGGTCCAAATTAATTCAAGATGACAAACATAATTGTTTAAACAATTGAGTATCATTTTTAATATTATTGTCTTTGAATAATGCTATAAAGTTGCAGTTTTTTTTTTGAAATATTCAACATTTTGTCCACTTTTCATTCAGAGGGAGGTAATAATTGATGAAACTGAAGAAACCTAATTGTTTCAATGAATTGTTATTGTTTATAACTAGCTTTTATAGTAATGCTAGATAGTTGCATTTTTTCTGAAATTTTTGACTTTGTGTCCACTTTGTACTTAGACTGACGTAATAATTCATGCAATTGAGCAAATATTATTGTTTCAACAAATTATTATCGTTTATAACTATCTTCTCCATCAATAATCCAAAATAATCCAAACAGTAACCATTTTTTGAACAATCTCTTTATTTTTTGTGAATATATTTTTTCTGAAATAAAACAGATATTTATAAAATTGATACTGCAGTATGTCTACCTTGTCCCGTGAGATATTATAATCAATAAATTATTTGATTTAGACTTTTTTAATCTCTGTATTTGTATGTTATCATTAATTCAATCAAATTTTTGTTTTTGTTGAAATTAATTTTTTTTAAACATTGACAAAAGAGTAAGAATAATTCACGTTGAAAAGAATACAATACTATTTAAAAATTAATTCTTGTTGATGTTCATTCATTATTTGTTCAGAACAGAAAGATTTCAGAAAAACAAAGATTGAAAGATTGAAAGATTGCTGAAAGATTTCAGCAAAACAGAAGATTTCAGAAAAAAGCGCAACCATCTAGCATGACGCTATAAGAATAAAGTTATAAACAATGATAATTTTTTTAAAGAATTAGGATTGTTAACTTAAATTAATTTTTGCCTCACTTCAATTGGAAAGTTAAAAATAAGCTGAAAAATTCGGAAAAAACCGCGGTTTTCTAACTCTGTTCTCAGAGAAAATAGTTGAAACAACAATAGATTGTTTAAACCATTTTTTTAACATCTGATTATCAGTAGAAGTTAGTATTTTATGTATTGTAAACAATTAAAAGAACCGCAAAGAAATCAGAATTAGCGTATGGGTTTTTTTTTGGGATCTTATAAAACACTCATGGGGGTATATATACCATTAAACCATTTCCCTTTCAGGGTACGCGTGACACTACCCGATTCGGGTAGTATTTCTAGGTTTTTCTTGTAGTTATAAATAACTACAAGTGTGGGCTCACCACACCCACGATGTGCCAACAGCACTCATGTCAGTATTCTTGAATGGTCACCCGTCCAAGTACTAACCGCGTCCAACACTGCTTAACTTCAGTGACTAATAGCTAATTGTGAAGAAAAGTGTTGATTTCAACTCGATTTCCCTAATATTCACGATCCTAAATAAAATTTACAAAAACGTCTTTTTCTCTTATGGGAAATACGTGTTAAACTTCATGGGGCTTGCGGAACCTCTAAATATAATTTTTAAAAAAACGCATTGATTTTTTTGTGAATTCGAATAAATTTCGGGGCGATATGCAAGCAAATTTTTTAAAAAATCTGCCCGCTGCGCATGCCATCAAAAAATAATTGATAACAAATTTGTAGATCTTTTTTGGGTGATCAACTTTTGTTTATTAATTTTTTCCATACCTTGCGTTCTTTTTCCAAATATTTATTTTTTTATTGTTAATTTTATTTTTAACAAATAAAAGAAAAACTAAGCGTTCTATGAAAAAATATTTAATAATCAATTTGTAGTACTTTTTTGGATGAACGACTTTTGTTCTTACATTTTTTTTCGTACCTTGTGTCGTTTGTCCAAATTTTTTTTGTCAAATCTTCATTATTATTTTATTATGATTAAAACAAAAACTACGCGTCCTATAATCCAATTAATAATAACAAATTTGTAGCTCTTTTTCGGCTGAACAACTTTTGTACATTGATTTTTTTTTCGTAGCTTGTGTCGTTTTTCCAAAAATTTATTTTTATATCATTAATGTTATTTCTTACGATTAAAACAAAAACTATGCGTTCTATCAAAAATGATTCATAACAAATTTGTAGCTCTTTTTCAGGTCAACAACTTTTGTTTATTTATTTCTTTCGTAGTTGTGCCGTTTATCGAACAATTACAATTTTTTATTTTTCATATTGTTTTTCACGAATAAAACGAAAACTACGCGTCCTATTAAAAATTGATTCATAACAAATTTGTAGATCTTTTTTGAATTCATAATTCATTATTTTTTGTGCGATCAAAATTTGAATTTTCGTTTTTTCAAAAAAATTCGGAAAGTTTTCGTAATAATCTTGTAGGATTTTTAAAAAGCAACGTTTTTCTTTTCTTGACTTCTTTTCATATCGTGCGTTGTTTAGCTTAAAATTTTCACTTTCGATTGATTTTTAAAATTTTGTAAATGCTATAACTCTGATCATTTTCTCTGTATCGAAAAATATCATGAGTGTCAATTGTCCGGCTGACTGAGTAATACGAACAGCCGTACATAAAATTTTTAACTCTTGAAAAAAATGGTCTCAAAATTTTTGAAAATGCTCTAACTTCTTGAATTTTTATCCGAAATGGCTGACTAACGAAATCGTCCTTTTTTTACACCTTTGTAGAGTGTGCCAATGGGCAATCCAATCGGATGATTCCTTCAAATGTTACCGTGTTTACAGACTACAACGACAGACAGACACCGACGTGAAAAATATTTTTTCTGAGGGGGACCTTAGAACGTCGACATTTGATGGAATCTGCGAAAGTCATTTCTCACATAAACCAATACCTTCTCATTGAGATGAGAATGTGAAAAATGTTGTATCACCCAATGTGGAGCTCCTCTCCTCATTTTTCTATAGCCAAACATATATATGTTTACATTCAATTTATTTCAAATTGAAAGGTGAAAGTTAAAATATAACATTTTTGTCCTATTTTATCCTCACTTTTATCTTTGTAGACAGTTTTCGCAGATGATCCAGTTGACTATACCGCTTTAGAACACTCTACATCTGATAGTCGAATAGTTGATGCCAAGATGAAATTAAACAAAGACATTTGGGTCAGTTTACAGAAAAATTAAATTTTTAGATTTTTGTTTAATTAAAAAAACTATATGTTATCATTTTGTTCTTTCTTCTCGATAGGATGCAAGTGAAGCTGCAAAGTTGCAAAAAATAAAGACTGACGAAGCAATGTTCAGCTGTTGGGTAGGTCAAAATAATTATCAACTATTCTTGAAAAGTTCCAATACCAAAATGGACGCATGCTACGATTGTTATAAGAAAAACAAGAAAAATATGAAGGTACTTAAAAAAATATTATTTGTAATCTATTCCAAACACAATATGTGTTCTTTTCCAGTATAATTTTATACATTTATTGATTTAATGTTAATCCTAAAAAGTTACGAAACAAGTTTAACATCAAACGTCAATGAAAAAAATATCGGACGTTGCCAAATCTTTCGAAAATATCGCGTTCTTCACAAAATGTGAATAAAAATCGCTAAATAGTAACAGTTGAATTTTTTTATTTGGGTTTATAAAACTCAATCTGATTGAGTTAGAAAAGCCTATAAAATTCTAGAAAATATTTTCAAGTTTTTAATCTTTTTGTCCATATTCGATTCATCTTAAAACAGATTTTTGACATTTTAGTGTGTAAGAACACAATTCTGAACTTCATAGCAATAACAAGCATACAATCAATATTTGAAAGATGCGCTTAATTTATATTGGAATGTTTAACATAAAAATAAAAAATTATTCATTTTTTTTAAAGTCTGCTGAAAACTGCTGTACCAAATTGGCTAATAAAGTAAAAAAAGAAGCAAAATCATATCTTGGTCAGGCTAGGACATGCATTTCAAAATGCGCTCAATCTGAAGACAACTGCCTCAAGGAGATTAGAAAACAAAGAAAAGACCTCGGTATGGAATAATGTGGAATAAAAGACAATATAACGCAGAAAGTAAGAAGACTAAAAATCTGGACACTGACGAAATTAAGAAGACCAAAAATGTATACAGTACAACTGTGATTGTATTAGAATCAATAAAAAATTTGAACAATTAAATGAACGAAATTGAACTTCCTTCCAATCTCCAGCTGTTGCAAAATTTTTCTTGTTACGTTAACTACGTCGACCGCAGTTTTCTTCATATATGTATAATAATAACTGAATTTCAATTATATCATATTATTTAGCAATATAATAGAAAGAATGCACATTTATTTTCTATTCCATTACTATTCTATTCAATTTCTATGAATTTCCTACAAAACAGTTTGATTTGAATCCAAATATTGGAATTTTCTACCAAAGTGTTGTATTCTCAAACAAAAAAGACAAATTTTCCCAAACCAGTCGAATTTTCAAACCCAGAATATAAATTTTCAGCAAAAAAGTTAATTTTCAACTAATCAGTTAAATGTTCAACAACATCGTTAAATTTTCAGGTAAAAAAATGAATCTTCAACCAAAGAACTTAACTGTTAAGATTGTATTTCAACCAAGCAGTGGAATTTTCAGACTAAAAAGATGAATTTTTAATGCAAAATGTAATAGTTGAAACGTTAACAAAACATATTTTAATTTTAAATGAAATACATTTGGATTTAACCACCAAAAACCAACTTCCAACAAAATACTTGAATCCTTGAATAAAAAATATTAATTTTCAACCAAATATTTGAATTCTTAAGGCCATGTGATGAGTGGGTCACGTGACCAGATTCCTAACTTACCGACACTTTTTTATTTGTAAACTTGTTTTCACACGAATAGCCACATCGAGTTGAAAATTTGGGATAATAAATAAGAAGCACTAAGAAAGGTGGGTCTGGTCCTAAATTTTAATAATCATGAAAAAAGGAAAAAAAAATTATTTACAAAAAAAAACTTTTTTCATAATTATACAAATTTAGGACCAGTCCCACCTTTCTTAGTGCTTCTTATTTGTTATCCCAAATTTGCAATTCGATGTGGCTATTCGTGTGAAAATAAGTTTACAAAAAAAAAGTGTCGGTAAGGTAGGAATCCGGTCACGTGACCCACTCGTCACATGGCCTTAACCAAAAAAAAATTATTTTTTAGCAGCAAAGATGAATTTCCAACCAAATAGTTAAATTTTCTACCAAACAGTTCAATTTTCGAGCTGAAAATACAAATTTTCTGCAAAACAGTTGAATTTTTGAAAAAAAAAATTAATTTTCAACCGAAACGGATTAATTTTCATCCAGAAAGTTGCATTTTCAGCCAAAAAATGTAAAATTTCTACAGAAAGAGATGAATTTTCAACCAAAAAAAATTGTTAAGTCAAGAAAGAAAAAAAATGCAATCAAATTATGGAATTTTGAAACCAAAAAGACGAATTTTCAACAAAATAGTTAAATTCTCAACCAGTGAGCATGTTAACAAAATTGTTCTATTTTCAACAAATTAATTCAATTTTGAAACCAATAATAACATTTTTTATTCAAATTTCACTAATTTAGATTTAGAGAGAAAATAAACAAAGTTTTACACTTGATTCAAAGAAATAATTTTCTTGGTTTAAAATAATACGATGAGTAAATTATTTCTTAAATTTTAACCAGCACCATATTTTATCAACACAAAAATATTTCTTTAAACGGCAGAAGTAGTATCAAACAAATAATTTCTTTAACTGAAGGAAGGAAAAAACTAAATTATTTAAATAAATGAAGAAAACAAGATTTTTTACATTATTAGTATAATAGTGAAATATAATAATACAATTGATAATTCTATGAAGTGCAGAATAAAATTTTGCATCTGAAAATATTTAATAAAAATAAAATGAAACCAATCTGCGTATTCGACAATGTTACCTCTCTAAAAATCGTATCTACAACTGGAAGGGGGCAGGAGGAGGACATTAAAAAAATACAATTTCCTATTTTATATTATTTTGTTTTATATATCAGTGGTCTAAAAATAAGAAAACTGAGGAAAATTTGGCTATTTAGAACCATATGCTGGAAGCTTTTCTCTTAGTCGGATTTTCTTCGGGGATGGCTCAAATTTAATGTAAGTTTGAGATAAAAAAGAACATTTTCTCTGCTACAGTCTTCTTTTTAATTTTTTTAAAATTAATTTTTGTTGTCTTGAAATTAGTTTATTGATGCTAAGATTCGAAATAATGCTTTAAAGAAATTTATCTAGTTCACCTGGATCTATTATTTTACAAAATTACTTCCCAGTACTAGCATGAAGCACCTTTAATAATGTATGGAGCAACTTTCTCGTTAAAAGTTTTTGCTAGTTCTTCGACTGAACTTTTTCAATTAAGTCGAATTTTTTTCATCTTCGTTGTGTCCGTAGAAAAGTTTCGACAATATAACGACACGGTCGAATGAATACGTTATTCGAGTGGAGGAAAATCTAGCGAAATCCATTTAAATGGAAATAAAGTATAGCGCAGTTGCAGCATCCGATATACTCAGTATGTCGAGCATTTTTTTTTTTTTTTATTCGCTAAGAGAAAGCGAGAAAAATCATACACCATAGAGTGATAGCTATATAGTGTATGA
>CAKNYM010052155.1:296371-327243 GCA_932195095.1 Andricus curvator | reverse complement strand
AAAATAAATTTCGGTGAATTTATTTTACAATTATTTACAATTATTTTCCGATTAAAATTATTTTACAATTAAAATAAAGTTGTAAAAATAAATATAAATATAAGTTTTTCAAGATTCTTGACAGAAATTTCGAAATATTTTCTAAGATTTGAGATATTTCAAATTAAAATTTGAAAAAAAAAAAAACATTTTCAACCGAATAGTTTAATTTTCAGGCAAAAAAGCTGAATTTTCAACGAAAAATGTGATAATTGCTATTTCAATAAAAAAATTAATTTTAATTAAAAAACGGTTGAATTTAACTTCGAAAAAATTAATTTTCAACCAAATAAATAAATATTCAAGTGCAAAGAATTTTTAGTCAAGAAAAAAGGAAAATTACAAACAAATTATAATTTAAGGCAAAAAATAATATTTAATACAAAATAATAAGTACGAATAACTATTTATTCTTTAAGTTATTTATTTTTAAGGTTATAGGTATAAACATAATTTTCCTAAGATTCTTAAGAAAATTTTCCAACATTTTTGAATATTTCTGTATGTCAATCAAAATTGCAACAAAAAATATAAGTTTTAACTAAACAGTTGAATTTTCAACCGAGAAAGCTGAATTTTTAACGAAAAATGTAATAATTGCTATTTCAATGAAAAAATTCTAATTTGTAATCAAAAATAATTGAAATCAACCTTCAAAGAATGAGATTTCAACCAAATAAATCAATTTTCAAATAAAAAAATTTTTAATGAAGAAAATAGAAAAATTTCAACAAAATTATAATTTAAGGTGAAAAATATTTTTGTATACAAAATACAAATTTCGAATAACTGTTTATTTTTTAACTTTTTGTTGTGTATTTTAAGCTTCTTTGAATATAATTTTCATATAGGATTCTTGACAAAATTTCACAAAATTTTTCAATATTTCAAATGTGTCAAATAAAAATTGCAACAAAAAATATAATTATCAACCAAACACTGAGATATTTTTATAATTTCATTCCTGAAATCTATTCCCTTAGGTCAAACATGGTAGAAAAATCTCGTAAAATTTAAAAAATGACCAACTATTTACAAGAAGTTTTAAAATAAAAATCAATGTGTATCATATTCAAATAGAATTTAAGAATATTCATAAAAGTTATAAATATTTTTTTCATTTTTAAAACTAATTTATACAGAGTACAGTTTTTATTTAAAATGTCACGACGGTTTTTTGTACCATGCTTGACCCTATCAGGGCAGAATCAAGGAGAAATATTATGAAAATATTTTCATTAGTTATTAAAATACTACAAAGACTTACCTTTAAAATTGTTTGGTCCTTTAAAAATCATGAAATATTTCTTTATAAAATACATTTTGTTACACTTATTTTACAATTATTCACAAGTAATTTCCAATTAAAATTATTTCACAATTAAAATAAAATTGTAAAAACTAAATTTTGTAATATTGAGATAAATATTTTAAGACATTGAAGGTTTTATAAAGTTTTTATATATTAAGAAAGCATATACAGTAAAAATGTTGATTAAATTAATAAATTAAAAATAATAATTATTTATTATCATTTTAACTTTAAAATATTTAAAATCGATTGAAAAATAAAACATAAATAATGAAAAATGAAACCACTTGAAAGTGATAGATATTATTAACCTAATTTTAAAATCCCATGTACAATATTCAATATATTTGTATTTTATAAACCTCGAGAGTTTTATAATGTATTCCCTGTGGAATCAACTCCTCTAAAACATTCCATAAGAATTCCTGAAAAATATAATCATTAAATATTTCAAGACTTCATTGCATGTATTTGAAGTCTTTCCTTTAGGTGTGCATTTTTGAAAACAAAAATCAACCCAAACCTCCTAATAGCTTCGGGTTCGTGCTCGTGCTCGTGCATTTTCGGCTTTACACAAGGCTGGCCGAGTTGAGCAAAGTGGGGGAACCTTCCCCATCCATTCGTGGCTCGCTTTTCCTCTCGCCAATTTTTAGGTCGTTTTTGCTCTCGCGCGTTTTTACTTCGCTTCTACGTACGTTTTTTTTTTCGTTCGCTTTTGCTCTGAGCGTTTCATTTCTATAGCTGCGTTTTACTCACCCACTTTTTATTATCAGCGGCTCAATATAAGACACACCTGTGCTAGTAACTACCAATCTAACCTTTATTTCTATCAAATAATGCCAAGTAATTATCATTTTATTATTCTATTGTTAGAGACAAAATAGTATTCAGAAGCTAAAGCTTAACCCTAAACAGGTAGACGGTAAAATCCCGTGGATGCAATTCTATATTTACTTTTCGAGCAACTTAAGTGGAAACGCCCTCAGACTACAGATGCTAGCATTCGAGAACTTCCCAAGGTTCTTGCAAAATACAGAATTTCGAAACAGGACCTTTTCTCAGGTCTGAACTTTTAGATTTGTGAGAATATTTCGTCTCTCTAAGTCTGAGATTAAGGTTTTAGCCGCTTTCTTGACAGGGTAAAGGAGTACAACTCCCGTCCTCTCATAAGAAGCTAAACCTTAATAGTAGATCGTAAATTAAATTGCTCAACTTTTTGGACCCGGGCACAAGATACAATCTTGCTCGGCTCGTCAGGAGTAGCAATTTAATTTCTTTTCGGTAAATATTCTGTTTCCAAATACTCGGGCTAAAGCCACTCTTTTTAATTGTCAAATCAATATGAAAATTTAGGCTCAGATTTTATCCTTAAAATGCTAAAAAAATATCCGCCTTGAGAATCCCAAAAGAAAGTCAAAATCTCAAGAAGAAATAACGCTCAGTATCTGAGAAGAATGATCCTTCTTCGAACAGGGTAAAAGATACAATCTTCGTCCTCTCCCAAAGGTATTCTCCCTTTACGGAAAAGACTTGTAGGATTAGAGTTTTATTTCTAAGTCCACAAGGCCATCCACTCTTGAAGAGATGTATAGGGCTAGTTGAGTTATTAGGTAAAAAATTCAACTATTTGTTTAAAAATTAATTTTCATGTTGAAAATTCATATTTGCGGTTTGAAAATTCAACTGTTTTATCAAAAATTCGCCTTTTTGTTTTGAAATTTCAAAAATTTGGTTGAAATTTTTTTCTTTCTTGACTGAATAATCTTTTCTCGTTGAAAATTCAATTCTTTTGTTAAAAATTCGTCTTTTTTAATTAAATTTAATTTTCTGTATACCATTAAGCCATTTCCCTTTCGGGGTAGGCGTGACACTACCCGATTTGGGTAGTGTTTCTAGGTGGATAACTTGTAGTAAATAACTACAAGTGTGGGCTCACCACACCCACGATGTGCCAACAGCACTCAGTTTTCTCGAATGGTCACCCATCCAAGTACTAACCGCGCCCAACGCTGCTTAACTTCAGTGATCTGACGAGAACTGGTTTTTTCAGCGTGGTATGGCTGTTGGCCATATTTCTAATTTAAAATAATAATATTTTTGGGATGAAATATCAACTGTTACATTTTTTGTTGAAAATTCATCTGTTTAGTTGAAAGTTAAATTATTTTGTTGAAAATGGATCTTTTTTAATTGGAAATTCAACTACTTGGGTAAAAGTTGAACTTCTTCGTTGCAAAATTAATTATTTTGTTTAAAATTTAACTGTTTGGATGAACATTCGTCTTTTTGTATACAAAATTGTTATTTTGTATTGAAAATTCAAATATTTGGTTGAAAATGCAATTGTTTTTGTTTGAAGAATAATATTTTTTACTAAAAGCTCGACCAAAACTCGATCAACAGTTTTGAAAATGGAAGCAAGAAAAAAACAGTTTTTAATCGACATTTAAAAAGATTTCCAAAATCATCTAAAAACATATTTAGAGGGCTTAAACGTTTTTAAAAGATTGAAAAATAACTTAAAATGTGAAAAGATTTCAAAAAATTGTAAATAAAATGTAGATTTTTGAATATTTCGAAAAAAAATAAGAAGGTTTTATGAATTTTTACAGAGTTCAAGAGAATAAGTTTTTTTTTCAAGATTCTTCAGAAAATTCGAAATGGTTTTTTATTTTGAAAAATTAATTTTTAAAGAAAATTTAAAAAGAGTTTAAGACATTTCAAAATATGTCTAAAAATTTCGAACAGTCTGGGAAATTTAAACGCAATTTTTTTTACTTTTGAAAGTTTTTTAAAAAATTTTCTTTACTTTCAAGATGTTTGCGCGAAAACCCTGAAATTTTCAAAAATCTTATTAATTTTTCTCAAGAATGTTAGAAAATTCATTTTTATATAACTTTAAAAAAAAACTAATAGTACTTATTTCCTTGTTCTCAGATCTTAGAATCTAATTTTAGCTCGAATTTAAGTGCCGAAAAACTTTTAACAATTAAATCGTTATTTGGAGTTTGTATTCTTGATTAAAAATTATTTTTTCTCTCAAATCGAAAAACTACATGCGCGCTTAACGCCCGATTGATGATATTAGTCGACAGAAAACTTAAATTTTACTCACAGTATTTACTATAAGAGATACATTTTCTGAAAAGCTATAATGAGGTAGGATTTTGAAAAAAAATGGAATACTTTCCATCCCTAATGTTCTAAATTTATGTACTCAAATTTTTGCAATATTTTACAACTTTTAATCAATTAAATTGTGGGTAAAAAATTATTAAACCTTAATTTTTTTAATTAAATACATCTATATAAGTATAAAAAAATGCTTTCCACATGAAACTTAATTTCGCTGATAATGTAAGATAAAAGAGTTTATGCCTGTAAATAATTCTTGTTTTCCATTTTGACGACGAAAATGTAAATATGCTGTGTTGGTAGAGGTCATGTAGTACGATCCAGAATAATGTGTCTTAATCTATTGACAAATTTCACAATACCGCCTTCTTCTTGTTTCAATAAAGCTGAAACTGTTACACAATCGCGTTATTTTATTAAAGTTTTCTGTTTTTTACGTTTTTAATTTCACTTGAAAATTATTACAGACACAAAAAGAGGAAAGTTACACGACTAGTCAAGCAAAGTAAAGATAAAATCAGAAAAGAAGAGAAAAAAATACAAAACGACTTTGAAGGAATCATGAAAGTATCATTTAAAGAGACGAAGGAAAGTAAAAGTACAGAGTTTGTCAGAATGAGAAACAGCAAAGGTAAAATGCTATATGATACAGACGGGATAGTAGACGCTTTAAAAGACTCTTTTGAAGAATTATTAGAAGGTGAAGATATAGGGCAAAAGAACTGCGACACAGAACATAATGCATTATGAAACCCAAGTGAAAAAGTCTGTGTCACTGAGGTTAGAGATATAATTAAGAACTTAAAAACGGTGAGGCTGCTGGTGTAAACAGTATTAGCGCTGAAATGCTTGAATACGGTGGTGAGTGCATACCTCACAGGTTGTGCCAATTGATAAATTTATATATCGAGACGGGAGAAGTCCCAGACGATTGGAGAAAAGCGATTATCGTACCAATATACAAAAGAAAGGGAGATAAAAGCAACTGCAATAATTACAGAGGTATCAGCTTATTAAGTACCGCAGAATAAAGTATAATATACTCAAAAATACTTCCTCATAGGTAATGAAAATTATAGAAGAAAAGATCTGGGAAGTCCAAAGTGGATTTATGCCAGGAAGATCATGTCCAGATCAAATATTTAGCTTAAGACAGATCACAGAAAAAAGCTTGAGAGTAGGAAAGAAAGTTTTCTGTGCATTTGTTGACCTAGAAAAAGCATTTGACAAGGTAAGTAGAAGTAAACTTTGGGAAGTCCTTAAAGAGTACGGAGTCAATGGATGGCTCCTACAAGCAATAAAAACAATATATACAGGTAGTAAAGCGAGTGTAAGGGTTAATGGGAAACTGAGTGACTGGTTCGATATTATGCAAGGCGTGAAACAAGGATGGGTTATGTCCTCGTGGCTATTTATCATATTCATGGATAAGTGTCTAAGAACTGCACTCTTCGACGAAGAAGGTGTAGATCTCCAAACAGTTAAGGTACGTGGGTTAGCTTTCGCAGATGACAAGATTGTTATGGCAGAATCAGTCGAGGACTTGCAAAGAATGTTGAATAAACTTCATACAAGCATGAAGGACATGGGACTCAAAATTAACGTAAATAAAACAAAAATCATGGTGTTTGAGGGAAAGAGTGAGAAAACAATGTGCAACATTGTCCTAAATGATGAGAGAGTAGAACAAGTTGACAAGTACGTATATCTGGGTAGCCTATTCACTAGCGACGGAAAAATAGATGGGGAGTTAGATAGGCGCATAAATAAGGGTAAAAAGGTTATCGGTAGAGCAGGGCCCATTCTCAGAAATAAAAACATATCAAAAAAAGCTAAAATGGCCATAAATAATTCTGTATGAATTTTAAACAAAAAATGTAATAGTTGATATTTCAATGTAAAAAGATTTTAATTTTAAATCAGAAATAGCTAAATTTAACCAAAAAATACGAACTTGCAACAAAATACTTTAATTCTCAACTAAGATTTGATTGATTTTCTACAAAAAAACACAAATTTAAAGAAAAAAACACAATTTTTTAATAAAATAAATAAATTTTCAACCAAATAGTTCAAGTTTCAACCAAGAGGATTAATTTGGTCCAAAAAAGTGGAATTATTAAAAAAATACAAATATTTTCAACCGAAAAGTTAAATTTGTAACCTAGTGGATTAATTTTCAAACAAAAAAGGAGGAATTTGCAACCAATTTTATTCTAACAAATAGTTCTATTTTTAAACTAAAAAGATTAATCTCTAACTTAAAATAGAATAGTTAAATTTTCATTTAAAAAGTGAATTTTCAATTAAAAAATGAATTTTCTATGAAAACATGTATTTTAAATTAAAAAATGAATTTTTAATTAAAAAATTGATTTTCCATTAAAAAATGAATTTTTCATCTAAAAAAATGTCTACAAAATGTTACAAAACTTTTAAATTTTCAGGAAAGAAGTTAATTTCCACCAAACAGTTGACCTTTTAACCAAATAGTTAAATCGTCAGTTAAAAAGATTAATCTTCAACCAAAAAATGAATTTTCAACAAATTAGTTTAACTTTTAATCAAAAAGATGAATTTGCAACTGAAATATTGAATCTTTAACAACAAAAAATGAATTTTGAAGAAAGAAGTTCAACTTTCAATTATTGAGTTGAATTTAAATTCACTAAAGTTCTCTAAAAAACAACGTTCAAATCCTTAAAAATCTTTGAAATTCAATGAAATTTTGGGAATCGCCAAAATCCCTCAAATTTTATTTGACTTATTTTCCCGATTTCTTTCAAATCCATTGAAATCTTTGGAAATCCTAAAAAAAAATTTTTAAATCTCTTCTTGAGAAGCCGTAAAATTTAATTAAAGTAATTTGAAGCCATTTGAAATCCCTTGCACATTCAAATTGAATTAAACTTATATATTAAATAAAGTTCTCTAAAACGACCGCTTAAATCGCTACAAGTCTTCAAAATCTCTTGAAATCCTTGGATATTCAATCAAATTCTTTGAACCGTGTGAAATTCCTTTAAATACCTTAAAATTTCTAACAATTTTTTAAATCGCTCAGAATCAGTTGAAATTTAATTTAATTTATTTCCAAAAGTCCTCTCGAAATCCCTTGAAATTCTTTCAAATCCCTTAAAATCTTTTCTTTGAAAATAGTAAAAATCTATCAAGATAAGTGAAAATTATTTTAAATCCCTTGAATATAAATTAAGTTGAACTTATTTATTGAAGTTCTCTATAAAAAAAACGTTCAAATCACTAGAAATCTTTGAAATCCCTTGAAATCTTTAGATTCACTAGGATTCCCTTCAATTTTTAATTTAATTAAATTTCCAAATTGCTAATAAATCCCTTCAAATCTTTGTAAATACACAAAAAAACTCGACGAAATCTGTTGCAAATTTTGAAATCCCTTGAAATCCTTTGGAATCCCTTAAAATTTCCACAAATCTTTGGAAATCTTCGAAATCCTCTAAAATCCCTTAAATTGTTTCGAAATCTTACAAAATTCCTTCAATTCGGTGGAAATATTTTCAAATCTCTTGAAAACCGATAAAATACTGTAGAATTAGTTGAAAATTTTGGAAATCTCATAAAATCCGATGAAATTCTTTTAAATTCGATCTTGACGTGATTTTCTGTAAAGATTTTTCTAGAGTCGCAAAAAATTACAAGAAATTCATTATAGGAAAATAATAATAGACCTAAACTGGAAAGAGTGTACAGTGTACACCAGACTAGCCCCTCGGCCCCTTATTAATGTTAATCTAAAATTTGCAGTCGCAAAAAATGTGAAACCAGTAAAACTGAGATATAAGCTACTTTTGCGGCAATCATTTATTGCGACGATGAGGTAGATTATTTTAAGAGCGGACTTCGTTAATTTTTTTTTCGTTAATTTTTTCATCATATCGATAATAGAAAATTCGACTTTCGATTGACATATGATGAAAAAATATTGTTTTCATTAAAAATGCAGATACAAACCAACCTGTATGTGAAAAATCTGCTCGCCTTGAAGAGAGAATCTCAAAGCAACATACTTGTAAGCTGTCTGGTTGGGGTTTAGGAGAGGGTGAGAATGGAAGCTTTTCATCTTTGAGACGTAGTATACATGCTTGAGAGGGTGTTCATGTACGTGTGTCATATATAAGAAAGTGTACATGCGTGTGTTACATACATCTTCCTCTTTCGAGATTAACTTGCCAACTTTTGCTTGACACAACCAGCCAAACTAGGTCGGTACTCGGTGGCATGGATAGTCGCTAGTACGTCTAATCGTCGCTCTTTCTCACAGGAAGAACAACTGAGATAAACGACCAACCAGCTGTCCATTACTCTTTTCATGTTTCCCAACAAAAAAAAAACCCTTTTTCAAATACCGTCAACCGGGGAAGTTATGGATATACACAAGAATTTTTCAAATCACTGCTTTGCCAAAAATGAGAAAATGTACTCAATTTTGTTTTTACCATATATAACTCTAATTTTGTACCTAATTGTGCTATTATTAAAATAGGGTATTCACCATTTAGGTGGGACCTCTGTGAGGCTCCTAACTAAGGGACATGGACCTGCGAATATTTAGTCGACTAGTGTACGTAGTTGCGTAAACGTCTTACTACGTACGCGTCGTATTTGAGGATGACGGTACGCACCGAGCAAAGATTGCATTACATTTTTCCAAAAACTTGGCTGTTAAGGTTTAAAAGTGGTCGTGATTCAGTAGAACCTGACCCTCGCTATAACAGGGCCACAAAGGCCAACACACAAAACTTGAAACGAGTGCGAGTGTTAATTAATGGATCGTCGTGTAAATAGTTAAAGAGATGGAGGAAGACCTCAGGATTCCAAAAACTATTATTTTGTAAATTTTGCGCCAAGATTTGTGGAAGAGTGGTAACTGGGCCCTTCTCCACGACAACAATCATCAGCACCACGATCATCGCAGCTTATTCAGCAATTTCTGGTGAAACACGGCCTTACACAACTTCGGCCGCCCCCATACAGTCCTGACCTGAATCCCTGTGATTTCCGGCTGTTTCATAAATTGAAGTATCCTCTAAAAAGAAAACGATTTCAAGTCGTAGAGGAAATAAAACATAATGCGTCAAAGCAGCTGTTAGCTATTGTGAAAGGTGACTTCCAAAGGGGAGTAATTCGAATAAGATATAATTGCCATGACCAAAATTAAATCCTACTACTGATACCACACAAGGTCGGATACTGTCTGAACAGGCCTCGTAAGAGTTTTCTGAAGATATCCTGTCATTAAAAAAAAAAAAAAATTGTTTGAGATGGCATTGTAATAAAGAGTATATACCAGATTGTATGAGTAATTGACCCCTAGGTTTGATCCATATTTACACTCCTGATGGGGTAATTATGGATCAACATTTTTGTTTGTTAATATAAAAGTATTTGAAATTTTTCTTCTAGGGTCAAAATCGTATGGAAATCTTGGTGCATTACAGAATCTATTGATAAAAATAATTAGGTTTTTTAATTTTTATTTAAGAATACCTAGGTATGTTTAGAAAAAATAAATTTGTTCCAGTTATAGGAAGCAGAATCTTTTAAAAATGTGTATCAAATACTTTTTATATATTGTTCAATTAAGTGATTAGTATTTATTGTATTATTTGGATATATAAGTCTTGACTGTCTACAGTGAAAATAATTGGACATGTATTTCATCGATCAAACAAACTTTTTTTCAATTTTTACAATCATTGAACATTACATGAGAATTCTCAAAAAATCACCTACAATTTCATTCAAAATGTAGTATTTTCCGAACGAGCATAGGTATTTTGGTTTTTCTTTTTTTATTCAGCGCGGGAACTCTTATTTTTCGATTGATTTGAGAAAAATAATTTTTTTTACATAAGAAAATGGCGGTAGTTCCTCTAAAATTGTTAAAATGGATTTCCTCAAAAAACCCTGCTTTTTAAAATGTTAAACTTTTTTGAGAGATAGATGGTGATATGTACTACATATTCCCTGAGTTTCATTCTATGCAAACTGCTACCTCATATTCAAAATAATTATATATAAACAAAAATTAAAATTTATTATTCTTTTTCGAAAATCACTAGCCGAAAGGAGAAAATGTGAAGAGGATAATGGTTTTCGGATAAAAATTTTATAAATAAAGTATTTTGCACATTTTCGATTTTTGGAACCGAACCAGCTGACTCTCAATTACAAAATAAATTATATGAGTTTGCAGTCTTGATCTCATACATTATTTTGTACTGATTATTTGGTTTCTATTTTCAAAATATTGTTTTTTTCAGGCAGTTACTTTTTATAAAAAAACTCAATTTTGAACTCGACTGATTTATATGTATAGTATGTAATTAAGGGTTACTTGAGGCAGTACCGAATAATAAATAGTGAAAAATACTCCTTTGAAAATTTTTTTAACAAACAAATTCATTCTCTTAACATTTTCCTTCTTTATCTAGTAATTTTTAAAGGAAATTATAAATTTTTATTGTTGCAAAAAATACTTTTTCAATATGAAGCAGTGGTTTACCAAGAACGAAACTGAAGAAATATGTAGTGCATACAAGCATCTATCTAATAAAATGAAAATTTTTAAAAGTCATGCTTATGAGATGATCCATTTTCAAAGATTTTAGGAAAACTGCCGCTTTTCCTTATTTTTCAACATTTTATATTTTCCTTGAATCAATTGACAGAACAGAAGTTACCACGACAAATAAAGTAAGAAAATATAAAATAGCTTTGCTTATTAGAAAAATAATGCAATTTGAAAAAAATGCTGTCATTTTTTTAGAATTCGCAGGTAATTTTTAAATGATCGTGAAAAAATAGAAAAAAAATATGCATCGAGATCTAATTATTTTGTATGATTCTGGAATCTGAATAAAGACAACATTCATCAAGACGTGAAGGAACTTTGTGCTGCAGAATAAAATGTTTACTCCCCTCGTAGATCTTCCTTAAATAATAAAACCAACCCCGACTTGATGAATAATTCAAATTACTATTATTTTATTCCCCTCTGAATTCAAGGTCAAATTTACTAGGCAACGAAGGGTTGCTTTATTAACAATTAAAACCCTTCATGACATGATACGCCCATACATATAAAATCAGCCCCGAAATTGGAAAATATTTTATACCATTTAGGGTTAAGGAAAAATTCATGAGGCTATTAAGAAGTTCTTTCTAAAATAGTATAACTCTTACTGTATCTTTAATTAAATTGAGTTGGATTTATTATTAGCCATTTTCTACCGACGATAAAATCTTGTACTAATATATTATCTCAGATAAAAAATGTTCTAAGTAAGCTGATCAACCTAAAAGAGTAATTCATCAATTATTTCATTGTGCATGAGATCGAAATAAATAATAGAATGAATTCTATTACACAGAGAAGGAAAAAGATTAAAAGTTTTATCCAAATAAAAAAAAAGAATAGAGATAAACGGCAGTTCCTAAAAGCCCAGAAAAGATTATTTCCTCTTTTTCAGGTCCAGAATATAAATCAGAATACTTTACGTCATTTTTGGGGAAGCCTCTCGCATTCGTAGGTAGATTTGACTACGAAATGTAATAAATATTAGGATTCTCGTAAATAGGACGTTATGAAGTGACACACGCGTATCCTTATTCCAGCCAAAAGTTATATTCTCGAAGGGTCGAAGTTTCTGCACTTTTCTGATTAGCCCATCCTCTAAACTTTATGCCCCTTTTTCCAGCTTTATTTCACGCAAGTCACGATAAATTATTCTTTGCCTTTGGGTATCCTTCTCTAATAAGAATTCATAATAGGGTTTTCCGGTCTTCTTAGAATGACGAAATTATTCAAAAAGTATTATAAAATGTAAAAATTTGTTCAATATAATCCGCGTTCTTTCCCTTTTCCATGAAAGTACTCTTATAAATCGAAGGCTTTTTTAAAAAAAGTAACCAGTATTTTTTCTGTTTCCGATTTATATATATATATATATATATTGGTTATTTTGTTATTATTTCTGTTATTTTTTATAAACATATCCTAGGTTAAGCATTTTTATTATTCTAGTTGGTAAGTAAGTGTTAGATATACATTTTAATGTCTCTGGTATTAGCGATTAAATAAATGATTAATTATTGAAAAGTAATTACAAAAAACTATTTTTAATCTTTTATTATGACAGTTTAATTATAATGACATGTAATTATAACATAGTTCATGTAAAATTAACTCAGTATTAAAATAAATAATATTTGTAATTGTCTTTGTAATAACTGTTTAATAATTAAGCAATAATCAATCGCTAATAACAAAGGAAATAAAAAATATATCTTTTTTTGTTGTAAATCTTACAAAATCTACATTTTGTTTTAAATTTTTGAAAATCTTTTTGAAACTTTTCAAAACTTCTAAATATCACTGAAACATACTCGTTTCTTATCTAAAATTCTGTAATCTTCCAAAATTGAAACTTTTTGCCTACAAGTCTTTTATATCCTTTTTCAAAATTTTTTGAAATTATTTGAAATGTTTTGAAACCTATTTCTATATTGAATCATCAACCAAAAAAGATTATTTTTCAACTAGCTTCATTTGGTAACCAAAAAAGATTTAATTTTAGAAAAAGAGAAGAATTCTCTACAAAACAGTTTAATTTGTTAACCAGAAAATATGAATTTCCAACAAAAAAGTTGATTTTCAACCAAAATTTTTTAACTAAATAGTTATATTTTCAAAGAGATGCATTTTTAATTAAAATTATAAAGATTCATTTAAAAAATGAATTTTGAAGAAAATAGTTTAACTTTTAACCAAGTAGTTGAATGTTTAACAAAAAACAAGAATTCCAAACGAAGAATGCAGTATTCGATATTTGAACTAAAAGAGATTTTACCTTTAAATCAAAAACAGTTAAATTCATGAAAAAAAGAATTTTCAACAAAATAGTTGAATTTTTAAATAAAAAGTTGAAGTTTCAATACAAAAATATTAAGTTTCAACAAAAATTGTTTTCAACGAATTGATATAATTTTTTACCAAAAAGATACATTTTTGACCAAGTGCATTAATTTTCTACCAAAAAAGATGAATTTTCAACAAGATACATGAATTTTCAACTAAAAAAGATTCATTTTCAACCAAAAATTGAATAGTTACATTTTCAGTTAAAAAAATGGTTAAATTTTCAACAAAATAAAAAAATTGCCCTGAATTCTTCCAGCTTTTTTTGCCATTTTTAAAATCTTTTGACATTTTTTCAAATTTTCACTGAAAATTAATTTTTTTAAATAGAAAATCATTTATAATTTTCCCAGGAATCTAAAGAAAATATTTTTGTTTTTTTTTAAACCTTTCATAATTCTTAAAAACATTCTGGGAAGAAAATTACTCGTCTTGGTTAAAAATTCATACTTTTTGGTTAAAAGTGCATTTACTAGGTAAAAATTATTCTGTTCTGGTTGAGGATTCAAATATTTTGTTTAAAATTCGACTTTTTTAGTTTAATTCAACTGTTTTTGATTTAAAATTAAAATTATTTTTTTCGAAAAAAAAATATATTTTCGGCCTGGAAATTCACTTTTTTTCAATATTCATATTTTTGAATGAAAATTCAACTACATTGATGGAAAAATTCAACTATTTTTCTGATAATGATTGAACTATTCATTTGAAAATTAAACTATTTATTTGCAAATTTAATTTTTTTTTTTGAAATTCCTTTTGTTTCATTTAAATATTAACTTTTTTAACTGAAAATGTAGCTATTCCATCTTTGGTTGAAAATTGTTGCTTCATAAGTTGAAAATTTCACTATTTGGTAAAAAAATCAACTAGTTTGTTAAAAATTCATCTTTTTTAGTTGAATGCAGCCGCGTAAAAATTCATTTTTTTCTCGAAAATTTGTTTTTTACACTGAAAATTTCATTTTTGTTTGCAAATTTATCTTCTTGATTTGAAATGCAGCTATTTTGTTGAAAATTCAACTTTCTTCATTAAAAATTAACTTTCTTGTTAAAAATTCTTCTTTTCCGGTTTATTGTACCATTAAGGTAAGCGTGACTCACTCGGTTATGAAGAGAGTAATGTGGGGGAGAGGGTACAGATTTTTAGATTTATCTAAAATGCCTGTGTTGTTTATTTAAACAACACGTTCGTTGCGCAACAATGATCCGACCCAGGTTGCTGATCAATCTCTCTAGCAAAGTCAACTATTTTCTAAATGATTCGACTTTTTAGCTTGAAAACTTAACTCTCTATTGGCTGAAGATGAAATTTTTTGTCGAAGATTCAACTTTCTTCGAAAAAAGTCGTCTTTTTGGCTTGAAAATTCCGCGATTTGGTTGAAAATGCAACTGGAAAAAAAATTTGGTGTGAATAATATTAAAGACAAATATTATCGACTTTTCGATCGGATAAGTGTCACGTGTTACAAAACGTTTTCGACCCCCTCCTATGTGACCCTCCTATAGCAGACACCCTGAATACATATGGGAAGAAATCAATAGAAATAAAATTTTGGAAAAATAATTTTTTGAACAAATTATATTTGTTTAAACAATTAAAAAATGGTTTAAAATATTCTTTCTGTACACTATACAGTCAGAAAAATAATTATATGTATTTTATTTTTTTTAAGTTATCGAAAAAAAGCTGCTTAAGCAAATCAAAATTGTTTAAACAAATAGAAAGTTCTTAAACATTATGAGATATGTATCAAAATTATATAATTATTCAACAAAAAGCAGCTTAGGATACCAATTTGAGAAAAAAGTGGACATCTCTGGGTCAATTTTTAGAAATTTTGAGAATAAACAACAAGTAATTGTTTAAATAATTACATAATGTTTTTAAAAAAATTACTACTCCAAACAATGACAAACTATTACATTTCAATCAGAAAATACGATTATTTTTTACATTTTTTGGGAATAAATAATTGTTTAAATAAGTTGCATTTGTTTAAACAATTAAAAATTGTTTAAAAAGTCATGGGTAATATTCAAATTGTCCATTGGTAATTATTCGTATGAAAAAGACGACGAAAATTGCTAAAAAGTAACAATAATACGTAAAAATGTAGTTTTTTGATTTTTGGATCATATTTGGGGCGCTGTGGGGGGGGGGGGGGTTAGAGTGGGTTAAAAATAAAAGTTATCAGTATGCTTTTATTTCATAGGTACTCCTCTTCAATCCCTAAAAAGTTTGTCACGTTTTGATCAAACCCTGAAGTATGAGTTCAATTTTTCGAAAATCCAAAATTTCTCCCCATGTTAATTAAATGGGATTTTGAAGTGCCCGGTGGAACGTGTTAATATTCGAATTTCGAAATAAAAAAATTAGGAATTTTTTTTCTCCGGAAATGGAAACTTTTTGAGGGGGGACTCGTCCTGTAGCTCGAAAAGCGTTTTTTGGAACACCCTATTGTACATATTTTCCAATTGTTTGAAATCATTCCCTAAAATTAAAAAATTAACTTTCATTATCTGATGAAAACAAAATCGAGGAAGCTTCAATTTCGATATAACTGAAATATAATCTTTTGCGGACCCCGAAGCCACCAAACCAAGAACTTGTAGTATTACCAAGGTTCGCAAAAGGCCACGAACAATTGAGTAAATAACAATATTTATATGTACATGTTTCATACATATGCATCACATATGCATTCGCTTTATGAGTTGTTTTGATGTATGTATGTTATGAATTGGATAGAGCACAATATAGAGACGAAATTCGAATTTTCCATATATCCGGATGTATTGCATTTGACAGGAAAGACATATTTCACTTTCGAGTGGAAATTCTCTTTTCAAAGTCTCACATGCATTCAAATTACATCATGGCTTTAACGATCGTCCAAGCCAAGAAGCGTTACTCGTTTCTGTAGAATATTTCAGCGGGAAAAATAAGGAAAAGTGGAAATCATGAAATGTGGTTCTAAAATTCCTAGTTCTATGGATTTGGGAGAGATCGCTTTTGGCTCTTATTCTGCAGTCGAGTTGCCGTTATAGCCGTCATAAAGCATTGCCAGAAGCACAAAGGGCACTTGCTTTTATTCTTTTCTTCTTTTTTTACGTCACCGGGTTAGTTTTTCTGTTCCAGGGTAGACATAGGAAATATCTTATTTCTTAGCGTTATGAGCCTAGGACCCTTTTATTGCTTTCAGCGTAAACAATTTTTTTTACTATCCTTCCGTAAGACTCACAAGAGCCTTTCAAACAATTAATAACACTAGAGAAAGCAGAGTGATTTTTAAAGTACGCATTTTAGAAAGTCAGTATTCCATTTAAAAAAAACGTTGTTTACATCTGCTAGAAAAATTGTTACGAAAAAGTGCAACAAACTAAAACCATGTTTAGAGGATTCTACAAATAAATTCAGTACATTACAACAAAAAATACAGGAAAGTTAAACTTTTGTCTATTGTTCGAAAGAATTTTTCACTTTTTGTGTATTGTTGTATTTTGTTCTAGTTTTAATTTCCTACATGAATTTTGTAGCCAAAAAGTTGTTTTTTGTAAACCTAGAATGAAACATATTTACAATATTGAAAATAGATAATAATCACTTTTACAAAAAAAAATCTTCTATGTTTAAAATTTTAAAAGAATGGTAAAATAGTCAAAGATAATAATCGTTATGAAATATTTGTTATTCTAGATCGAAAAATAAGTACTTATTGGCTCATGTAGTTGTAAATTCTTGTTGTTTTATTTTTTTGTAAATTCTGGTAGGAAATTAAATCTACAATAAAATACAACAATACTTGAATACACGAAAAAAGTACAACAATTTTCTGAATCATAGACAAACGTTGTACTTTCCTGTAATTTATTGGATTTGTCTGTAGATTTCTGTAAGAATGATTTTTTTTACTTTTTTCTAAAAATTTTCCCTCTGCTTGAAAATTACGTTTCATATCAATCTAATTTTTTTTCCGCAACAAATAATTATACCTGATTACGTTTGACAATATTTTCTTTGAAATTGATTAATTTGGATATCTATTTGGATATCTAGACAACATTTTCATCTAAAAAAATGTTACGTTACTGAAATTTTTGCTTTATCTATGATTTATTAAAATAGGAAAATTTCTTGGCAAACATGTAATATATGTGTATATATTTTTTACTTCCTATATTTCTTCAATAAACTACACAAATTTACATAATTCTAAGTAAGTTTTTCAATACTTCAATTTCTGTGAAATCTTGTATTTTGTTGTAAAGATTTTCAATTCTCCACAATAATTTACGTAAAATTAAGTGTTTTTATGACGTCAAAGGCTAAAACTTAAAATACTGTAATTTTGTGTAACGCTATGTAGGTCTTCACAACAAAGTAAATAGTATATTGTGCTACAAGTGCGGAAAGTAGGCAGTTCCACACGAGTGTGAAGTTTGCTGTACGAGCAAGAGGCGAGTCGTAGGCGAGTTGGAAGCGAGCCAAAGATGAGCCGATGGCAAGTACTGTAAACTTCACAAGAGTTGCAACTGTCTACTTTCAGCACCTGTTGCACACGATATTTTTTGTAACAAATGCAGGAAATTTTCGATTTAAGAAACAATAAGAATACATTTTTTGGAAATTTATGGTAATTTTTGGAAATTTATGGTAAAATTACCAAAAATTACCGAAAATTTCCGGAAATGTTCGGTGAATTTGTATATTACCCAGAAATTCAAGGTATGCTAAATTTCCGGAAATTTATGAAAAGTTGCTAAATCATCGGAAATGTCAGGTATCTTTAGCATTCTGGAAAGATTCCAAAAATTTCCAGAAATTTATGGAAAATTGCTAAATTGCCGGTAATCTATGAAAAATTGCTAAATTACTGGAAATTTCAGGTAGCAAAAGCTTTTCGGAAACAATTTCTGGAAATTCATGGAAAATTAATAAATTTCCCAAATTTCCAGAAATTTATTGAAAATTTATAAATCACCGGAAATTTCAGGTATCCACAAATTTCTCACATTTTCGGTAATTTAACGGTAATTGATGGTAATTTATCAGTCATTTATGGTAACTTATCACTTCGAGGTTGTCCAATCACTATTCACTACTCACAATCAGTCTCTCAAGCGTAAAATCATTATGAACAGCAAGAAAAAGTAATTTGGCTGGAACTGCGCAAGCGCAGCAGCCAGAAAAAGTCATCTTACTCAAAGAGCGCAAGCGCAGCAGCTGGAAAAAGTCTTTTTATAACTGCTTTTTACCACGGCTTTGAAAGTGTTCACTTCCCGCACGCAATGCATGCCTCGAAAAGCGAACATTTCGTGCGAGCGTTACAAAAACAAAATTATTAATAGAAATGTATAAAAATTTTCAAAATGTAGAAATTTGTGCTTCATTATCATTTTTTTCAATTTTTCTACAAAGAAATACAAGAAATCACAATCCAAAATTACCTATTTGTATTTAGTTGTATTCTGTTCTTAAATTTTGTACATTTCGGTACAAGTTTCAACTAAAAATTACAATTGTAGAAATATTGTATATACTTGCACTTGCTGCTTGCTTCCTTTTTTAAATGAGAGCTTTTCAAATTTTAAAAAAATTTGTCTGTTTGGGTTTTTAATAAATAATTTAGTTTATTTTTTACTTAACAACAAAATTACCATTTAATTTTTTTTTTCAACTTTCAGAAATACCATTTTTTAAATATTTTTCGATGTATTAAACAAGGTCTGACATATGTGCTAAAACTATCTACAAATAATTTCCAGTGGGTGAGAATAATTTAAAAAGACTTTTTTTGTAACGCACGCACGACATGTTCGCTTTTCGAGGCATGTATTGCGTGCAGAAAGTGACCAATTCCAAAGCCGTGGTAAAAAGCAGTTATAAAAAGACTTTTTCTAGCTGCTGCGCTTGCGCTCTTTGAGCAAGATGTCTTTCTCTAGCTGTTGCGCTTGCGCAGTTCTAGCCAGATTACTTTTTCTTGCTGTTGCGCTTGCGCATTTCGATTCAGATTTACGTTCCAGGACTGCCGGAATAATAACCTCACTTCATTATGATTTTTCGCTTGAGAGACTGATTGTGAGTAGTGAATAGTGATTGGACAAACTCGAAGTGATAGGTTACCATAAATGACTGATAAATTACCATCAATTACCGTTAAATTACCGAAAATGTTAGAAATTTGTGGATACCTGAAATTTCCGGTAATTTATCAATTTTCCATAAATTTCCGGAAATTTTTTCCAAAAAGCTTTGGCTACCGGAAATTGCCAGTAATTTAGCAATTTTCCATAAATTACCGGAAATTTAACGATATTCCATAAATTTCTGGAAATTTTTGGAATCTTTCCAGAAAATTTTGGATACCTTAAATTTCCGATGATTTAGCAACTTCTCATGAATTTCCGGAAATTTTTGAAATTTAGCAATTTTCCGGAAATTTTTGAAATTTTCGGATTTTTTCCAAAAACCTTTGGATACCTTGAATTTCTGGACAATATACAAATTCACCTAAAATTTCCAGAAATTTTCGGTAATTTTTGGTAATTTTACCGTAAATTTCCAAGAATTCCCATAAATTACCAACAAATGTATTCTTATTGTTTCTCAAATCGAAAATTTCCTGCATTTGTTACAAAAAATATTGTGTGCAACAGGTGCTGAAAGTAGACAGTTGCAACTCTTGTGAAGTTTACAGTACTTGCCATCGGCTCATCTTCGGGTCGCCTCTTGCTCGTACAGCAAATTTCACACTTGTGTGGAACTGCCTACTTTCCGCACACGTAGTACAATATACTATTATTACGTTATAAACTAATTAATGAAGAAAATTTGTTTTTCCTGATTCGCACTGTTTAGCTCATAGAAATCCAGATTTTCGGTATAAAATGTAAGAGAAATGAATGTTTCATTACGATTAATTAGAAATAGATGCTATTTGGCAATTATTTAAACAATCTTTCTAAACAAATTCACAGTTTGGATATTTTTCAAGGAATAGGCTCAATTTATTTTGCAGGATCAACTAAGCATAACGTTCCGATGACTCATTGCTGTATTACTTAGAAAATTTACAATAATTGTTAATTAGTTAAACAATATTCATAAAAAATTCAGAGTTTCCTTATTATTTTAAAAAATGTTTAGGAAAAATTCGAATAATTTTAAATGATATTTAAAAGGTTTAGAAGCTTTGAAAAGATTTAACAAATGTAAAATTTGAAAAATCCAACAAATTTCGAAAAAAATGTAGATTTTTGAAAATGTTGAAAAAAATCTTTTTAAAAATTTTGAAAAGTTTCAAGAAAAGCAAAATCGATTCCTAAGAAAATTTAAAATGGTGTTTTGTTTTTAAAAATTAATTTCAAGAGAATATTTAAGAAGATTTGAAAACATTTCAAAAGATTTCCAAAATCGTCAAAAAAGTATCTAGAAGATTTAAAGGACATTTTTTCGTAGTTTTGCAGATTTTTTTTAGAAATTTAGGAAAAATTCGAGTCAATAAAAAAATATTGAGGAATTTTAGGAGTTTTAAAGTGATTAAAAATATTTTACAACTAAAGAATATTTCCGAAAATTTATAAAATATATATATTTTTTCAAACTTTCGAAAGACCTCAATATCTTTTGAACTGACTCGAATCTAAGTAAAATACTTTAAATTACTGAGAAATAAAAAAATTTTTTCAAAATTTTCTAGATTCTTTTTTGACACATCTCAAATCATCAAAAAACTTTTTGAATTCTGTCGAGAATCTTTTATTTCCTATTTCAAATTATTTTTCACCTTGAATCGAAAAACAATATGCACACGTGTAAAAAATATACAAACGTTTAAAAACATATCGAAACTGTACTGGTTAACATTTATTTTATGAATACCATTATACCATTAAGCCGTTTCCCTTTCAGGGTAGGCGTGACACTACCCGATTTGGGTAGTGTTTCTAGGTGGATAGTTTCTTGTAGTAGTAAATAACTACAAGTCTGGGCTAACCACACCCAAGATATGCCAACAGCACGCAGAATTCTCGAATGGCCACCCATCCAAGTACTAACCGCGCCCAACGCTGCTTAACTTCAGTGATCTGACGAGAATTGGTTTTTTCAGCGTGGTATGGCCGTTATAATAAAGAATAATTTAAAATATCTTAAAAATATAGTATCCGCAAAGAAGCAAAGAAATTTCACCACATCTCCCACGGAAAATATTTCACCTAAATTCAAATCTTTGGATAATGCTGGTTATTTAAGTAATTAAATAAATCCAACTTTGTATTTATTTGCAGAAAATGTTTAAATAATTGCAAAAAGCAGCTACTTTGAACCTCTCGTAATCGAACATTAATTTCTCTCACATTTTATGCGAAAACTATGAGTTTCAACAACAAATCATCACAAATCACGAAAAAATTACTCTAGTCCATTACTTTGTTTATAACATTATAAGGAAATTTTTTTGCACTTCAAACCACTATAAATTATTTCTGCATAGTAATTATACTGGTTTGAGAATGTTTTATTAAATTTACAAATCATTAAATCAGTGACGCACTAAAAAAGTTAGATTACAAAAAAATTGTATTTATCATTTAATAAAAAATGTTCCTTTGGGTGGAATCACATATTAACAGTTTCTTGTTATAAATGGAAGCCTTATGTTCATTTAAAAAAAAAATCAAAATTCTTTGAAAATTAAACTGTGGAGTGATTTTTGTTTTAAAAAAGTACTTCTTGTTACACTGTGCATCTCAGGACTTTACCTATCAAATGCACTTTAATATTGATTCGAGCTGAAGGATAGAAGCAATTACTTTAATTGAATGATATTTTCAGATTGAACGATTTGCGATGCTGAAATACACGGGTAAGTATGATTGAAGAATAAAATTGAAAACCGATCATTTATCCCGCCAACTCAAGTATAATGACCGTACTTTTTTTACTCTCGATGTCGATATGGTTTACGGAATATTCGCTGAGTTGATAAAATATCGAATTCATGAGATTTCGTGTATACAGAAGCAGAATCGACATACATATAATTTTGTAGAACATGTAATCGAAAGACATTTTCGAGACTTCTGGATATTTGTATGTACAAGGAAAAAAAAAGTAACCAATAAACCGAATGGACTTTGGCCAGATTCATAGTATTATATATACAGCAATATCGGTCTTGCTATTCATGAGATTAAAAAGACAGCTTGTAAATGCATTTTCTCTTACTGGAAAAGAGAACATGCTTCAGCTAGACATCTTTATTACAAATCTTTATTTGTCTGAGCCGAGTAGTTCACTATCACAATCGGAAAACATATCAAGACATAGGAATGATAACTGAATAAGGACTAAAAATGAAAGTTGACGGGATGAACAAAAAAGTTTTCTACGTGAAAAATGAAATTACAAATGTTCAAATTAAATTTTTGGCAGAAAGACACAAGGTACAATAAAATGTTTTATTAATAAATTGTTTGCCTAGATTAGATCTTAAAATTTGCATTTAACCTTTTTTCCCACGAGACGCGTGATGAGAATGTTGTCGATGATTTGACTTTTAATTTTTAAAATCCTGTGCAAAAACGTGGGGGAAGTACAATACCAAGCGCGTAGCGTGCGGTTAATATATTATCGAGCGCGAAGTAATTTTTCCATGTGTATTTCTATGTGTATTTCAATACATTTCTCAACGGCATTTTAATTCGCGATAAGCCTTTTTGTGTTTTTTAGCTTTATGCGCAATGCGGAAGCAGAAGACTTGTTTTATCAAAATTTAGGGGAGTATTTGTGACCCCAACTTTTTTTTGTGGATGAGCCCAAATAGCCCACTTGAGAAATTGTACCCTATAAATGTAATTTTCGTTGATTCAGTTATATATTTATTTAACAACAGCATTACATGATATGATCCACAAGTGTAGATGCAATATTTGCTCAGGTCCAAGACCCGTTCCAAAAGGTTTTAATCAAATTAAACTAACTAATTTAATTCACTAACTTAACCCTACAATGTTGAAAATGTTTGGGATTCTACAATACTTCTAGAATACAAGCGTAATGTAAAATTGCAAACACGGTACTGTAAGTGAAATTAAAAATATTACAATACAGCGACTCAATGCCGTATTGTAAAATTGCAATACATTTGAAGTAAATTTGCATTGCATGCAAGGCAACAGCACAACACTAGCATTTGAAGACTGAAATGTAATATATTGGAATTTTATTTTCAATACATCTATTCGAAGTTCCAAAAAGGCATTTTTTACAGTTCACGGAGGCGTGATGAAGGCTCTGACTTTCAGTATCTTGGACATGTATCTAGCGACAAGGCACAGTTCCGTTTTATTCAAAAAATTTGACAAGGCGATCCAGAATGCACCAGAGGCTGTAAGATCTGCCAATGACCCAAAGGAATCCGATCTTCGGTCTCTATACATCGGGCACTCAGGTAAAAGATGAAATAGGTTTTCTTCCACTCATTGGTTGCAGATTCAACAGAGCTGCTCCTTAAAAAATCAAAAACTAAGATCCCCTATTGAGAATCTACCCCTCACTGATCCTATGAGAGGAGCCTGGCCAAGAAGTTTGACCAATTCGAAGAGAATCCCACTTCTAAAGTACTCTTGCCCCATTGGATCTATCCAGAGATATGGTAGCACTTGAAGCAAAGAAGTCTGCGCAAACCTGTTCAGCTGCAAGTCTCTAAGATGGGAGCCTCGAATTTAGATGAAATGGTCTCTTTGTTGCCATAGCCTGAAGGCGCTTTAGGCATATTCTAGGAATCTAGGTAGCGTTTCTTTACCTATACCCAGCATCTTTTCTAACCAGTTCAGGGCCAACTTTAGTATGTTATGCGCAGTTAAAACTCGCCCCGACTCTAGTATAAGTACATCCTGGAGTATATGTAGGGAGTCCCAAAACTCTTTTGAAGAACGTAGTGTGAAATATCTCCACTGATTCACAATATATTGACCCCCAGATCGCTATGGCATGAAAGAGAACATTTAAGACAAGACTCGGGTACAAGATTTGCTTGGTGCGCCAAGAATCCGACTTGGACGCTCGGAGGACCTGCAACGTGTAACCTACTGGTCTCACAGCAATCTTAGCAGCAGCCTTCCTTTTGGTACAGGCCAGAGTGAAGACACTTAAGCTCCCGAATAACTTACTAAACTTAAAAATAAATAATAAGGTATTCCCTAACCATGTCCAGCTGGTTTCCATCCAAAGCGAAATTCGGAATTCGAAGGCTTTCTCCCCATATGGAAGACCATGGTCCTCGTCTCAGATGTATTGACCTCTAGATGATTGATTTTAGGGGCTCTTAAAAAAATACGCAACACCTTTAGGGGAGGGGGGGTCTCTTCGAGCGTTACGCCAATTTCAAACTTACACACACTTACTACGTCATCAGCACAGGCCAGTAGAAGAACCATAATCAAATGATGAATGGAGATTCTTCTCAGACCTCGACTAAGCAGGAAGTCTTCCAGATCATTGATTGTCGAAATAAAAATGACCGAACTAAGAATCTCACCTTGAAAAAGAACGCGATTCACGAAAACCGGGGATTCGTTCGTTTAGTTGCTGTTTTTCTTATTTCGTAGTCAAGGATGTTCTAATACTTGAAAGAATGATTAATTATATAATTCCTTTGAAGAAGTTATGATTTCAACTCTAGCCTCAATGAAAGCAACCGCTAATTTAGAATCTTGCATATGTTACGCTATTTAATTTTTTTTAAATATCTTTATGCTGATCTCTCCATTTTCAAAGTTGTATGTTGAATAAATTTGCTATAACAGTTTACAAATTCACTTTTATTATGATAGTTCCGATACTATTATTCGAAATTTATCGTGAAGTTGGTTTCAGAATGTTTAGATAATGACGAAGGCCGAGGCGGCCCTAAAATATTGTCCATAAAAAATGGAATTATTGAACATTAAAGAAGAAAGGCTCTTTCCCGTTATTTCCTGAGAATTTAAACTTACCTGAGGGCAACTCCAGGTGAGCAACGGTTTGTTCCACAGGTGAGCGAGCTTCACAGCCACGTCGCAAGTGGTTGGATTGAGGTCTGCAATTAAAGCTTTCGTCGTGTTTTGCTCCAGGGCTTGAACTAATGCTCCAAGACCCCAAGATCGTGTCTCGCACGCCTCTAGAAAAAACAAACAAGAAACGTATTTTTAGCGTATTTTCAAGTGAAGGTGCATCTCAATTAAATATAATAATCTTCAAATTCATTCATTCGTTTTGTCCACATTGTTTCCGCTCACTTTGCAATTGAAAGGAAACTCTTTAGTTTGAATTGGAAAATCAAATTCTCATCATTTTGAATCGACATAAAAATCATTTTTATCTGACTATAGAATTACTTAAATTTGAATTCACTGTTTTGGAAGTTTCTTAAAAATAGGAACTAATTATAGCTACGGTCACTTCTTAAAAATAGTAACTTGATAGATTTCCAATCACTGATTCATGGAAATTAGGTTGAATCAAACCAGTTTTGGTTGATTTAATAAAATATTTAATTAACCTACCAAAATTTGTTGTTTTGAATCAACGAAATACTCCATCTACCAAAAGATTTTGTTAAAACAACCAAAACATGTAGTTAGATCAACCAAATACTTTATTGTCCACATAATAAACATATTCTATAGTTGCACCAACAAAAATTTGGTTCACTCAACCAAATCGTTTTCTGAGTGTGCAAAGTTCTTTTTTATCTACAGAAACATATATTACAAATGTAAACATTTTTTAGAATTTCCAAAAAATAAATTAAAGCTGTATTTTTACTGCTTACAATGGAATATATTTCAATTTCAAGTCTTCAGAGATTAACTATTTCAATAAAACATTTAAAATTGCCCCATTTTCTATCATACACATTAAACATTAAAAAGTCTTCAATTCCAAATATTCAAAATTGAAGAATTTTAAATTGCAAATCATTGAAATTAAGAATTTTAAATATCAGATCTTCGGAATTGAACTATTAAAAATCCCTTCAAAATAAAAGCTTTCAAATATAAATCTTCAAAATTCAATAATTTGCAATTCTATATTTTAAAAATTCCAGAATTTGCAGTTGAAAGTCTTCAAAATTCAAGAACTTTGAATTGAAATCTTACAAACTGAAAAGTCTTGAAGTTTGAAAATCTGCAAATAAAAATTAAGCAAGTTTTAACCTTTACAAGTAAAAATTTTGTAATTTTGATGATTAACATTCAAAATTTCATCAATTTGGAAGATTTAGATTCGAAAACTCTTAACTTTTGATCTTCAAAATTATCACAATTTAGGAACTTTTATTTGGAAAATCTTCAAAATTGAAGAATTTTAAACTGCAATCGCTAAAATTGAATAATTTTTAATTGTAAATCTTCACAATTTTAGAACGTTGAATTTCAACTCTTAAAAATGCAAGAATTTTTTATTTTGAACAATTACAATTAAAAATTCTGTAATTTTGTTGCTTTACATTAGAAATTTCCTCAATTTGGAAGATTTAGAATTAAAAACTTGACTTTTGATCTTCAAAATTTTAGAATTTTTCATTTATACATACTTTAAAATTGAACAGTTTTCAATTGTAACTCTTCAAAATTGTAGAACTTTGATTTGTAATTCGTTAAAATTGATGAGTTTCTAATTTTGACTACATACTATTGAAAATTATGCAAGCTTCAAGTTACACAATTAAAAAATCTGTAATTATGATGCTCCATATTCGAAATTTCTTAAATTTAGAAGATTTTGAATTAAAAACTTGAGTTTTGATTTCCAAAATGATCAAAATTGAAGAATTTGCATATACAGCTATGAAAGTAAGGAGTTTTCCATTGTAACTCTTCAAAATTGTAGAAGTTTGAATTGTAAATCTTTAAAATTGAAGATTATTAACTTTTAACAATTTTGAATTGAAAATTGTGGAATTTTTTTGTTTCACAATTAAACATTGTGTAATTTTGATGCTATACATTCGAAATTTGTTCAATTTGGAAGATTAAGAATTAAAAACTTGACTTTTGATTTCCAAAATAATCAAAATTAACCAATTTTTATTTATACATATATATATATATATATATATATATATAAATCAAGAATTTGCAATTTCACAACTCTTCGAAGTTGCAGAACTTTGAATTTTAGATCGTTAAAATTGAAGAGTTTTTAATTTTGACAATTTACAATTCAAAATGTCTGTAATTTTGATGATTTACATTATAAATTTTTTTAATTTGGAAGATTTACCATTGAAAACATGACTTTTGATTTCCAAAATCATCAAAACTTAAGCTTTTCTATTTATAGGCTAAAATTCAAGAGTTATCAAATGTAACTCTAAAATTGTAGAACTTTGAATTGTAAATCTTCAGAATTGAAGAGTTTTCAATTTTGACAATTCACAATTATAAATTATGCAAATTTTAAGTTATAAAATTGAAAATCCTATAATTTTAATTACCAACATTCGAATATCTTCAATTTGGGATATTTAGAATTGAAAATTTGACTCTTGATCCCATGATGAAGGCAAAATTCATCATATACTCTTATATTTGGTTAGAAACTTGCCTTACATGAGGTTCCATAAAAAATAAAAATATTCGTAAAAGTTATAAAAAATCTGGTCTCTCTTTTTTTGTTTATGAATATAAGATATATGTTAATGAATAATATATTTTGTTTTGAATTCAAATCGAAAATCTTCTGGATGAGGTTCCCTAGAGAAATTTTCTTGATACAATCTTGAAACTTTTCATTGTATAAAATGAGAGAATCGACCTCCTTATCACAAAATCTTCCATCTGAGCACTTGAAAAGTTTTGTAAAGGTGAAGCATAGATGCTTTTTCTCTTCAAGGACAATGTCATGTGTTATCATATCTGCTACAACTTTTCATGCCCGAATAAAAATCTCAATACTTAGATTCAAGGATTTTAGATTTCAGAAAGTGCCTTTTTTCCATATTTACATTTTTAATTTTTAATTTAAATATATTGTATTCTATTTCAAAATTCTGAAATATAGACTGAAGAAAATTCTGGATTTAAAATAAACTTTTATTCTCTTGGAAAAGATGATCTAAAAGGGACGAATTCGATGACATAAATAAATTTCTATCTTCCGTTTCCTAAATGTTAGATATATCTGATCTTCAGGTTCCAAACGAGTGAACCTCCCAAATCCTTTAACATCCTCTGAGATATTGGCGCCCATTTCAGTAGATAAGGAAATTCTCTATCAGACTCTCCTTTTTCTGACAAGGAACAATTGGACGTAATCGCCTCTTTTCAGTGAAGACTAAATAATTTTTTTTACAAATGGGGTTGTAGGTAATGTATCAGCGAAATTGCAAAAAAGAATTCTCCCCATAGTGCAAAAAGCTGCTTCTGAGGAATCTAATAAAATTACAGCAAACTCAAGAATATCAAACCTTTGCAAATCATTCTGATTATCAACTTCAGATCAAAATGATAGAATTTATAGGTGGGGAAAAATTCCAATTTTCCTATATTGACCTATAAATGACTCTAGCTTGGGAAAATGATATTTTTTTCAGGATGTGTTTCTTTAGATTTACATAGTTGCTATTCCCATATCTGAAAGGAGAATAAAAGCTGATAAACGATATAGTTTAAAAAAATGTTTGAGTTTCTGCATGGAGAAAAAATTTCAATTTTCCTATATTGGCCTGTCAATCACTATGGTTCTAGAAATGAATTTTGCTCCCTTCAAATATTGTAAGTTAATAAAATTGCATTATTCAAACAAAATAAAAAGTTAGTTGGGCCAGACGCCCTTTCACGTATATATTTTGAATTATTTTCCAAAATTTTAGCACAATATTTACATTTTTCACATTATAAAGCCGCCGAATATAAACCATGTATTTGGTCACGTGAAACTCTGGTGCATGGCCTTAACGACGAGAAAAAATTGTCTGCTTTAAAAAAACCTCCATAAAAGGCACAGTTTTATATTAATTTAATTCTTTTATTCCAGTCTTGTTTTCCTGGTCAAGAAATCAAGTTTTTCCAGGTCTCCTTTTTTGTCAATTTTTTGGTCTCCTTTTTTGTACATCAAATAATAAAATAAATACAAAATAAAATCTTTGTATATCATTTTTTATTCAGCTAGTGTTTTTCTCCGACTTTTTACAGTTTGAAAATCCCGAGGGGTTGATCACTTTTGAAATCTGGTGTACAAACCTTTGTGAAATCTTTGAAATTGTTCAAATCGTTGTGAAATATTTGTGAAATTTAAAAAAAAAATTTATGAAATCTTTGTGAATTTTTTTAAATCTTTGCGAAATCTCTGAAATCTTTGTGAAATCTTTTGGAATCTTCTCAAATCTTTAAAAATCATGTAAATCTAGTTAATCTGGTAAACAATCCTCTGTAAAATCTGTTGAGGATTTTTAAAATGCTTATACAATTTTTGGAATCTTTTCAAAGCTTTGAAATCGTTTGAAATCATCTAAAATCTTTTTAAATATTTTTAAATATTTTTAATCTTTTTGAAATCTTCGTGAAATCTTTCAAACTCGTTTGAAATATTCGAAATATTTTCAAATCTGGAAGTCAGGTGTATACTCAAAAGTCGATTCTATGCACATGGCTCACTCTAACCCCGAAACTAAAGTAATATGGACATTTCTAACTAATAATTCTTATAATTTGTAAGTTAAATGTTACAACAAATGTAAACTTTAACAGTCTTTACCGCGTTTTGAATATAAAAATACTATTTATTCGAAATTTTCAAAAAACAATATTAAAGTTTGCTTATTGCAATCTATAAAATAATTAGTACAGGTTTATAAGCAAAAAGTAAAAATAAAATCCAACGATGACCCAAAATCTATGTATGTAATAATTATAAATTATATCTACTCCTCCCCCAACCATAATTTTATTTTCTATTTCAAAAATGTATGTATATATAAGGAATTGATTTATTATAAACTTTATAATATTCAATTTTTCCCTTTTTTTTCTTTATTATAATTCTATAAACATTATTACATTAAAAAGTAACACTGTCTAATACGCTAATTGATTTTCTTCAATTTACCTTTTATCATTTTAATAATTTTATTATTTAACTTATGTAGATATTAATTAATTTTGTTATAGTTCTACATTATTCAATTCAATAAATTCAATAAGGGTCATTTTGGGGCCATTGTTGCACATTCTTATTTCCTTCTATTTTTTACTTTGTATCTTTCAGTGAATTGACTTGAAAAAATTATATCTTTTAAAAAGAGTATTATTTATCAGCAGAAAAATTCCACAATGCACCCCGTGTGGAAAAATTTCGTGGCAGTCTTAAGTAGAGAGATCGTCTGGCTAGTCCGAATCTAGACCGTCTACTTAAGACGGTCTGACAGGGTGTTGG